>VWYE01014119.1:0-35645 GCA_013398995.1 Alaudala cheleensis | reverse complement strand
TATAGTGAATGTGGTTATGAACTGGGGTTGCAATCCAGTGAAGAAAAAACCAGGTGTAAAAGTATATAACAAATCATAAAACTGATCTCCAGGAGAATGTGGAGTGAGTAAGAAGAAACCATCACCATCAATCTCACATTCCTCCCACAGAACAACTCCGGATGCTGATGATTTACTGTAACACAACCATCAGAATGAAACCACCAACCTCAGGATTTAGATGAGCATGGGCAGGGGGAACATAACACCAGAAATAGGGATGGAAGATAAGAAATGTGCATGAGGCTTCAAATTATTGTTTAATTATTATAATTGCCATTGATTTTGTTCTTGATAGGAGTATTATTTATTTTTCTGTAATAATTTGATCCAGAATAATAATGATTTTTTATTAGCATGCTAAGATTTCAGTTCTACTAACATTAAATTCTTGTCTTTATATTTAAGGTATGTTTCCCTTTTGCCCAGAAACACTATTTTGAGCATAACACTGTAAGAAGGTTTCTGAATAGCTCAGAAACATTCTGTATTTCTCAAAGGTCAAAATAACCAAATACTTTATAAGCTGAAATCACCATCAAATGTGAAAAATGCATCTGCCCAGGAGAGATCTAAAGAGCTTCTCACCCTCAGATGAAAAGGTAAATGGTGTTTTGGATTTTCAGTTTTCCCCTTTAAGCCAGTTCCTGCTCTCTTGGATGTTCTCTCTATGAGTCAAAACTCATTCTGTTCCTCTTCCAGACTGCAATGTGTCAAAGAGGAAAGCCACAACAAACACCTTATGAATTAGGAGACATTATTTTTAGCCACAGATCAAAATTCAAAAAATAAATAGAAACTTCCAAACTCCTAGTCTTCTTCTAGTTCCTCAGTAAAGCTTTCCACATCAATGTCTTCCATTTCTAATGGTTCTATAATATTTTATGGATGTATTATGCTTACAAAAAAAATTCAGTAGCAATGCATTGACATCAAACAGGTGCCCTTAGCACCAGCTTTTCTAAACTCCTGGAAAGAAAAAAGAAGAGGCCAAGGCCAAGGGCCACCAGAGCAGACAGACCTGTGCCATTTGAAATCATAAAGAGGTGAGCAAACCACATGAGGGACTCTCCTAGTTTTGGGCTGGGCTTCCTGGGCAGAATTACAGTGTAACCTGTAACTATACGGTACTGTGTAATTACAAATATTTTCACATTCTGGACATCCTGGACCTGTGGTGTAGAGGTGATTGGCCAGAATCCTGGTGGCCATTCCTGATTGTGGAGTTTTGGCTTCCCTCTCAGTTGGAGATACTTGCAGAACTTTTTTCTCTTGACTTTTATGTTTCTCTCTACCAAGTCAACTCACAGGACTACCTAAAACTAATCTGTATGACTAAGAGTATGGTCCAGATGCTGCTTGAACTCTGACAGACTGGGTGCTGTGAGCACTTCCCTGGAGAGTCTTATCTTGACACCTGCAGCAGGTTAAGGGTTGCTTAATGGCTATAATGCTTTGGAAGATTTGCAAGAAGTGGACTCAGTTTTATGAGTGACATGGCTTTCTCTTTGGATGACTCCAAAGAACATTTAGAGATCTGATACTTGAATTCTATCTAGTTCGAATATACTTACTATATGTTTGTCTTCTTGTGAAGCGAAAATAAGGATTCCTTGATTTGCTGTATTTTCCCTTAAAGGGAAATGCTGTTTTCCTACCAAAATGGTGAGATATCATTTTATTGCAACCTGTTGATTTTTAAGATGCAAGGAAATCCTCTTTTCTTAAACAGAGCTTGGCATAAAGGAGTCTTAATTAATTTCTTTTGTGTAAGAGTTCCTTCTGCCTAATCCAATAGGAACTTCCCCCTTAAACCTATAGGCCTTTGTTCTCTGTGTTTTACCCGGGCATTGCGCAAGTCTGATTGCCTAAGCCTTCTTCCCCCCATTGCTGCTGGCTCTGATCCGAGTCCCAAAGCAGGACATCTGAGAAATGCTTAGATCAAAGCTCCCCACCCGCCGGTGGGGTTTGGCCATTAACCTTTTGTTTATGCCCTTGCTGTGCAGCAGAGGCGCTCCAGGTATTTCCTTGCTAAACAAAGGCAGGCGTTTAAACCCAGCAATCTGCTTGATGACTCTGGGCACTGTTACTGCACACAGCGTTGCACTCTTTTCTCTGCAGAGATTAATGGTGGCATCTTAAACATCACTAATGCCTTATAGACAATCCATTAACATCAGTGTCTCCTAAGTGGCCAGCCATACCATTATTTATAAAGTAGGGATCCTTTCCTAGTGCTACAGCTACCAATCTCTTGATTCCTGAGCATGGAATTGTGCCTGTCAACAGCTGTGGAGTATTTTACACTGCTACATATTTTTACTGTATAATAAGCTGCATGTGTGTGACATGGAAAAAAGAAAAAAAAAAGGCAGGAAATTGCTATTCCACTTGCTGCAGTATGAGCTGATCTGGTTAGACACGAAACGCAGACAGAAATCCGCCTCACCTCTCAAGCTAATTTTAGTCTCTCCCTCTGTTCTCTGTGGCTGTGTGTGTATAAAATCACTGGCAGTCTGACAGCGTTTCAGTAACCTGTGCCACGCGCAGAGCGGGATGTACTCACCAACCATCTGCTTGCATGGCACGGGTTAACTGATCCTGTGGGATTGTGCTTACCTAAACAAAACCACTGCAGTGAGGGGAAAAACAATGAATGGGTGGAGATGATCAGCCCATGCATTCCAGCTAGTGCAGTCCAGGCAGCAATGACAGCCTGAAGATTGCAGCAGCATCGGGATCAGCATTCCAAGTGCACCAATCTTACAGTCTGGAGTGATTTTACGTGGAGCTGTTCTTTATTTGCTGAGCCATGGCCAGTAACCAGGCCAGCCTGCAGGATGATCAGAGCAGGCACTGCAAGTTCTTATCCTATATGTTCTACCAGGCTGTGAGAGATCACAAGCCTGTGTGGATGCTGGAAGACATGAGAACTATGGAGTATTTTTACTGGGAGGAAAATGCCAGCCTACGAACCTACTCACCTTCAGAAGCCCTTCTCTATGCAGTGGTGCATAATCACCTGCCTTATGCTCAGTATCTGCTGTCTCATTTTCCAGAGGAGGCTCTCAAGGTGCCTGGGGAACATTTCTGCTATTGCCCATCCTCTGCTCCTCACTTGGCCATGGCGGTCACATATGACAGGAGAGATATCTTGGGACTGATCATCAAAATTGCACACAAGCTCCCCAGCTTGAACTCCTATATCAATAGGGCTGGCTGCTTTCATCTGGAAGATGGGAAAACACCCCTGCACCTTGCCTGTGAACTGCTGAGGTCAGAGACGGTCCTCATCCTCCTCGGGAATGGAGCATCTCCCAGGATAGAGGACAGTAAAGGGCTTACCCCGCTGGACGTCATCCTGGAGCAGATGTGGGACTCCAAAGTCAATGTCGCATCAAAGAAGCTCTGCCTCGACTACCTCTTGCTCTTCATGCCCAACCCACAGTTTAAGATGCGGAAAGTTCTGCAAGAGCATCCAGACCACTGGACAGCTTTGCTGGGAGAAGACAAATTCAACAGCCTGGTGGGGAACACACCTGCTTCTTTATATCTGCAAGCTATGCAAACTATTCTCCAGACTCTTCCCCCTTCCCACTTCCCTAAAAGCATCCAGGAACTACCTATACCTCAGGCACTAAAGCCCTTACCATCCTATGGCAAAAAACTACCAGCAAAAAATGTGGTAAATGTTTTTCCTTGACTTTATTCAATGGGTCTTGGATTTTCCAAGGCAACTTAGAGGAGCTGGTCATCCACCACCCTCTGCATTTTAGTGTGATTTTAGTACTTAACCTATTAGGCTATGCTGGAAAATCCAATATTTTGTGACAAGATTTTAAATGTCTTTTCTAACTGATTGCAGGCACGGCACTTTTAAAGGCAAAAGCCTTCCTTGTTTTCTGTTTTGTTGTGCATGTGAAGGGTTAACTGTAGTTGAGACTGTGTTACCTTTGGTTCCTTAGCTGTCAGCTGGTATCAGTGTATCTGAATTCCCAATATGGTAACTGTATCCTGTGTAATGCACCTGGGTTAAAAGGAGCTATGTACCCAGTGGGATTTTTAAATGGTGTCACTGCTAGAGCTGGGAGAAATACCATCAACAAGGCTCAAACATCAGGTTTCCTTTTTAACAACGCTCAAGCATCATTAAGTAATAACCACAAAGTGCATGGCTGATGCTGCAGGGATGCAGAGGCATTTCCTGCAGGATAACTGATCCTAGCAAGTTAATTTACAGCAGGTCATGGTGTGGAGGGCATGAGTTCAGAGAGGGGCAGTGCGTGTATATTCCTGGGGGATGGGAGATAAAGATGCACACAGAATAGCTAATGGAAAGCATCCAGTCTTACCTGCGAGCAAGGGGGTTAAAGGCAATCCCAGCCCTGATTCCTCTACAGACCTGTGCAATGGGGAAGGAACCATTTTCCCTGCTGTGCAGTAAATAAACTGGAGCAGGGACAGTGGGAGCCCTGTCTTTCATAACTAACATTATCTCTCCTTGACTTGTGTTTTAGAACATATGTCTATAGGAGATTTCCTTGATTTCCTGTGGGTCTCAGAGCCCCAGGCATTTGCGAGTTATCCTAAGCTGGGGTATGATGTTCTGCTGTTAAAAGTTGTTACTTGTTGTCAATTTGAGTATTTTTGCCATCCAGGTCCAGACAGAAATCCTTATCCTGGAAATTATAAAATGTTCCCACTGACTGGGCACTGCAGGCAGGGTGAGTTTGCAGAAAGCAGGGCTGGGGCAGGGCAGCCTTCTGGGTAGCTCTGAAACACGCTGCCCTCTCTGCTTAAGGCACTGGTCCTGCTCTCCTGCCTGTTCTCAGCATCAACAGAACCGTGGCAGAATTCCAACTCTCTTTGGGGGATGTCCCTGATTTTGGACACCAGTGTTCCCCACTCTTTGTAAGCACAACTCTCTGCTCTGCTGAAGTAGCATAACTCACTTCCCCTGTCTGCACTGGGCAGCAGTGAAGAACTCAGTCTCCTCCTCAGCTGGATTTGGGGCCCAAGGCTGAGTGGAACAAACTGCTTTCTACAGGCAGTAGCTGAGAAAGATGTGCAGTGAAATCCCAAATGCTTTGTGCAAAAATGGCTTGTGTCTCATCGGCTAATTCCCTGCCTGTGCCAAGGAGGCTGTGCTGGACCTGTGCCCTTCTTTCCATCAGCACAGGGATCACTTCCATTTAGTTTCCCTCTGCATGGGCTATCTCCTGTGTGCCAGGACGCTGGCAATGCCAGCCATGGCCAGGTGGAGATTTACAGTGAGGCTGCAGAACATGCTGCTCACAGCCACCTGGAGCATCCTTTCTGAGACACTGGGATGCTCCTCCCAGCCACCTCTTCCCACGTGCCATGGGAGGACCTCAGTTCCGGTGCCACCTGTGCTAGGTCAGGTGAATAAGCAAGCTTGCTTGTGAGGTGGAGAAAATGTCAGCCCAGCCCTAAAAGTGGCAAGCAGGCTATGAAGGGGTTAACCCTTTTCCTGAAATCTAACATCTCTGGTGCTGCACTGCCCCTCCACCCCTGCCCCTGGGGACTTGAATATCCTCCATCTGTCTATTCCTCCTTAGTTCGATGGGGAAGGCTGTGGGAAATGCAGGATCAGCGCTGGGTGAGGGTTTTTGGAGAAGCCTGCTCACTGACAGCCTGTGCTGCAGACAGAGGCTGTCACAGCTTGGGAAGCAAAGCAGAGTCCAAGGCAGATTTGCATTATAAGCGGTGGCTCAGCTGCTTCTGCCAAGCCCTCAGGCTCGCCGGCACTGGCACATACTCCCACGAAAACCTGGAGCTGGAGGCAGAGGACAGAGCAGGCTCTAGCTGCCCATGGCTGCCCGGAGTGACTGTGCAGAGCACGGCCCCTGTGGCACCCCGGGAGTCCAGAGGAGCAGGATTGTGTTTGTCCCCAGCAGCACTGCGGTATCTCATCCGGATGTCGGTGGGTAAGAGGCAGAGGAGACTGGTGAAGGATATTATTAGAATAGTAATTAGGTCCCGGGAGCAGAGATCCCGGGAAAGAAGGAAATGGAAATCATCAGCTATTGCACTGGCTCGAAACCATGTGAGTTTCAGTGCTCTGAAGAGTTTCAGAAAAGACAGGAGGAAGGGGACAGCTATTCATCTCACAAATCCAAGGAGGCAGGTAGGGACTGTCGGCAGTAGCAGAGAGCACTCTCTGTTAAGGCAGGAGGTTGTACTCAGAGAGCCAGAGCAGCCCACTGTGAGTGTAAAATGGTGCAGGGGTCTCTTGTTGGCTGCAGTAGTTGTGGATCAATGCAGAGGTCAGGAATCAGGCACTTCAGGCTTAAGGGTGGATTTGTAGCAGACAGCTGGATGCTTGTGTGCATGCATTTGTCCATCTGGGAGGCTCCCCTGAATTCACCTGCCAAGAGAGAGGATAGAAGATGAATTGTCTTGACCAGTTTCCTTCTGGGACGTTCCTGTGACTGGTGTCCCAACCTGGAAGAAAGCTGCCAGTCCACTGTTGGCTGTCATGTAAAAATTCTGGTGTGTCCAGCCCAGAGTGTAACAGGCAGGTACCCACACAGGAAAGATCACTCTACAGCCCCCCTCATTTCTCCTTTTCCTGACTATTTTAGCAAAAGACCAAGCACCAGCTGGCCCTCACTCACATCAGACCTCCCATGTGCAGTCCCAGTGGGCCAAAGTTTAGGGTCATTAGCACTGTGGTGACAACTCTTTCCATTGCCTGTAGCAATATGACTGCAGGATGAGCACTCCTGCTGGAATGGGGGAATCTTCTCCCTAGATCTTTTTTGCTTATTGTAGTGATCTGCCTGTTAGTTTGAGATCTCATTTGTCTTCCTGTTCAATACAGTGACAATACATCAGATATGGCCAAATCTACCTCAGCCCTGTCTGTGTTGTTTTTTTCTCTTCATTCTTTTCAAGCCATGTCATTAGCAAAAGTAAACTCAAAATATTTTGCAGACATCCTGCAACCTGATGGTCTTGAAAAACCCCTGTGCTTGCATGGCAAATATGTTTGTGACTTTGTTAATCAAAAAGGGTGCTCGGTGCTGTGTGCTGTGTGATTATGTTTACATTCTGCATATCTGCATACTGAGTAAGTTGCTCAGATCTGTATTTCTGAACTTGAGGAAAAAGAATAAACACAAGAGAGAAACGGGGAGGGGTAAAGTCTTTTCTGATCTTTGGATTTAGGTTGGTTCTGCAGGTTACATCTCTTTAGTTTCAGTTCTGAGGAGCAGCATTGTAAGGATCTGAACTGTCTGTATGTGTGAGCCTTTGGTTTTGGTGAGAAGCACTTCAGTGAGCACAGTGCGGGGGAGTGAGCGAGTGAGTGAGTGAGTGAGAAAATGTGCAGGTGCACGTGTGCACGTGTGTGAGTGCCTGCCCTCTTGTCACACGTGTGTGTCTACCCTCTTGTCACATATCTGCCTGCCCTCTTGTCACATGTCTGCCTGCCCTCTTGTCACACAGGTGTGTCTGCTCTCTTGTCACACACACGTGTGTGTGTCTGCCTTCCCTCTGTCACACACGTGTGTGTGCCCTCCTGTCATACGTATGTCTGCCTGCTCTCTTGTCGCACACGAGTGTCTGCCTGCCCTCTCCTGGCAGACCCGTAACCAACTGACAGCTCTCACCCACTGCACTCCTCGTACCAGCAGTGAGCGATGCCCTACGGAAGCAGCCTTTTCACGAGGCCAGTGTGTGTGTCCCAGGCCCTGTGCTGCTGACAGGTAAGGACATTTCTTCTCTTGTAAAGAGGCAGCAGTTTTGCTCTTGAAATGGGTGTTTTATCCCTGAACACCAAGCACAAGGGCTTATGTTTTCCGGCACCTACAATCAACCAGCAAAGGGTTTGTGATGCTGGCCACACTTTATTCTAGAACTTTATCCTTTTTCAAAAATAAAATCTCTTAAACATACCTCTTTGTCTTTTTTTTTTTTTTTTTTTTGCTCTGTCAGCAAAATTCAGCTACCTATGACCTCCTAACCCTACACTTCTGTCTATTTCTGCAGCATCATTAGCAGGAAGGACAGTCATGATTCTGACTTCAATTACACCTCCCTACACCTGAAGTTACACTTTCTTAAGTCGGTTCCATCACTACTGATGCTTGTTTGTCTAAAGGAAAACAAACTCTTTGCGCATTTTTGTTCTTCAAGGCTCCATAACTCTGACTTCAGCATACAAATAAATGTGACACTTAATCCCTGAAAACATTTTTTACGTTTTTCATGCTCTGAATGTATACAGATATATATTTTCCATCTCTAACATCAGTGGCATTTCTGTGTTCCCAGTTCCCTTGGTGTTTCTGGAATCAGCATGGCAGTGACAGATACTGTGTTCACTTCTTAAGACTGAATGTATGCCATGCCCAAGTACAAATGAATGTTCATTATATGACACAACTTTCTTATAAAGCCCCACTTCTTAAATTTTGGTTTCTCTTTCTTAGGGGGGGAGAAATCTTCCCTATAATTGTGTTTGCACATTACTCGCTGCATGGTTAAAGATAAAAAGATTGTAACATGCTGGAATAGATTATGCACGCATAGCCTGATATAACTAGGTACACTAGCTGTGCAAATAATTTAAACTGATTGTATTAATATAATAAACTTGCAAGATAAAATTGATGTGTCTTTTATTAGCCAGTTGGTCAAAATCACCCACGAGTATCTGTTGCTTTTGCTTTGGCTTGTCTTATTGTTTGATTATTTCATTCTGACTGCTGAGCCATTATCTCAAAAAACGTGATCTGAGGAAAATAATATTCCCTTTCATGGGCTTATAGTAGCTGACTTTGCTATCAGAGGATGACCCCAAGTGATGAGGTGAACCCACACTTCACAGATCTGCTGAAAGGTGGTGATAAATCAGAAGGAGGGGCTCAACAGGGGTTGAATGATAATTGGTTTCAGAGATTTTCATTTTTTAGGTTTGAGTTCAGCTTCTGTAGCTGTTTTCTGTGAACATAAGAGTGCTGGTCGCCTGCTTTCCTTCTCCTTCAACAAGCTCCTTTCCTTCCTCAAGTTTTTCTGTGTACAGAAAGATGTCCTGGCAAGGCTTCCAGCACCAACTTCTCCTGTAGGCTCAGCTGAAGGTCTTGAGGCAGATGTGTACCTCTAGCCCTCTGTGCTCTCCATGGGGTAAGGATGCACCAGATTCTGTGCCAAATCTGAACCATCCAGATGCTCTTCAGCTCTAATAAAAACAGCTACCCAAAGCGTTTCAGATGATGGGTACCTGGTTTGGATGATGATAATAATCACAGGGCGTAGACTCCTGTGCCAACTGTACCAACAGATTTCCTCAAGGCACACTAGTACATGCAAGCTACAACCAAAGGATAACTCCTCCTGTGCCTGTATAGTTAGTTACTGGTTTCATGGAAGAATGCAGAGAGGAAAGCTTCACTGATCTCATTTAAAGAATATCAAGACTATGTCCTTGCCTTCAGAGCAGGAGATGTATCCCTAACTACTTCACAAGAATGTGGTCCCCAAAGATGTTGTTTTCTGCCTTATTTGCTTCCACGTTTCCTGTGTTTGAGAAAGAGAATCCGATTCAGTTTCTCCTGTGCCCCGGCAGCTCTGCTGGGGCTGGCCATAAGGGAGCCCGGGGCTGACGCATCCCTCAGAGCCAGTCTCATGTAGTTATCTAGGGTTTTTACAACTGTAGTTAGTTAGAGCCCACACACCAGCGCGCAGCAAGACAGGGATTGAAATAGAGAAATGCAAAGGGTATATTCCCTTGTGTGGGAGGAAGCACTGTCACAAGCAGATGATGCATTGAGCAAAATCCTGCCCACGCCTCAGTTACTTGGGTGCACTTCCCTTAGTGAGTCACCCCAAAAGCAGCTGACAGGTTTGGCATGTCCCACACTGTCCCGAGTCTGCCTGGCCAGCACAGCAGCAATGCCTTGGGGGAGCATGCTCTGCCTTCTGCTGCGCCACCACTCTCAGCTGGTGCCATGGATGGCCACCAGTCTCTAGCTCCCAAGATGTCTGCCTTTGTCTCCAGCACTTTGGAAGCTTCTCTGAAGCCAAGAGGCCATATTTCTCTGGGGATGACTCCTAAGCAGTGCTTGATCTGGAAAATCAGTCATAATTTTCCAGTGTCAGCTGCAGCTCTAATAAAATGTGTGTGTATTTGCTATGTGAAGGAGTTTATTGCTGGTGGGAAGGCTTTTGGCAAATTTCACGAGTTGGTAGAGATAAGAGAGCTGTGCGCTGTACACCAGCACTGCCCACCCACGCAGATCCCCGTGGAGAACAGTGAGGAGGAGGAATGATTATCACAGAGTTGTCAGACTCACACAAGAAAACCTGGGAGGAAGGAAGGAAAGAAAAGGGCTGGGAGAGGCAGTAGGCAAAATGCCTTGTAGGAAGCAGATCCCACAGCTGAACAGAAATAGGGAAAATAGTCCGGAGAATCCCAAGCCAGACTACAAGAAACACAGAAACCACTCCCTGCCACTTTCTATGGAGCTTGGCTTCAGGGTCACAGAGAATGTCAGGATGATAAAAAAGAGGCTGGCAATCATTAGACAAGGAAATAATCACTAGAACTGACTGGGAATTGATGTTTCTATTCTACCAAAAATGACAATATTTCAAAAGACACTTCAGTTCTAATTCAAAATGAAAATCAAAATATCAAAACAGTTTTACAAGGAAGAAAACTGATCCAGATCTATCAGGATAATTCTTAAAGAATACTAAAATTTTTATAATGTAATACTTTATAATTTTTATTTTTAACAGTGTTAAAGCACTGAAANCCCCTTTTGATTGCTATGAGTCTTTGTTCAGACTTTCTTGTACCAGAATTTCTGTCAAAATAGGAACACAAAGTCTACGGTGCCGGGTGCTCCCAGCATCATGCCATGTCCCCAGCACTGGCAATTGGGGAATACAGGTAAGCGAAACACCTTTGCCTGGCTACTTTCAGCAATACATTCCCTACTTAATTCCCTCAGTTCCCATAGCTGTTGGACTGGGGATATTGGAGGTTATACCCTTGCCTACTCCTTCAGAGTATTCATCTTTTGACCTAGTGCCCCCAATTTGTCTTGTTCTTTTTTTGAGCCTGTTGACACAGTCACATCCATGACTCCCTACAGCAGCAGTTCACATTTATCTGCACCCATGCTCACCTGCCACTTCTTCCTACTTGGTTTAGTGGGGTCCTTCAGGTGCCTCTGTGTGGTGTTTGGATACTTGCAAAACTCCAGTAGCACTGTGAACACAGAGCTATCACTGCTCACTCTTTCTCCAGCCACAGGTTATACACTTAACAAAACTGGTTCCCCCACCAATCTCCAGGACACCCCACTGCTGAGTCTTCCTTACCCTTTGCCATTCTGTAAACAGCTTTCACTTCATGAAATAACTCCTGTGATCCCATGACAGCTTCTTTAATAATCTTTGATGTGGAAGCTTGCCCACAGGTTTTTCAGAGTCCAAGTACATTATGTTCACCAGATCTCCCCTTTATCCTCTGTTCTTTTGAGCGAGGTAAGTAATTTACGAACAATTCAAATTTTATTAATTTTTATTAAGGTAAACTTTACAGTAAAATCTGTTCTGACAGGAGATGGCAGAATTAAAAAGCTTCATCCATTAGAAGGACCTAAGGTTTTTTATGGATTGTGCAAAGTCTGCTAACAGAAGTACGGCCCATGGTGTGATTCTTGGAACTGTCCTGTGCAGGACCAGGAGTTGGACTCGATGATTCTTGCGGGTCCCTTTCAACTCAGAATATTCCTTGGTTTTGTGATTCTGTAAAACACATTGCCTTGAGATTGTAGGGGAATTCCAGATGGTATTCCTTTAAAAGTACCTTCTAATTTTGATGCTTTGACTGAAGCTGAAAATGAACAACTATAGGACAAAAATCTCTGCTCTTCTGCCTGGAAGGTGTTAGGGAGTGACACTAAGCAGACTCTTCTTCTGAATTTACAGATCATAGTGAGATACTATTTTCAGCTGTGATGCATATATTTGCAGACACTAAACTTCTCACCAATAGAGGTGATTGCTTGATCAAATGGGTTTTTTCCATGGGACTCCTCCCGTGGGTAGAACTGATAGCTGCGGGCTTTGGCTCACTTCTCTACTAGTCTGCAGAGCCCAGCATGGTGACAGACAGAGATAAAATTACATTCCATGTATAATCTGGGATTTCATGAAAGGAAAGCCAAAATGGTAGGAAGAAAGAGCTGTGCCTAAATTAGTTCTGCTCAGAGGTGCATTCCCTAAACTCTCGGAAATTCACATGCTTACTTAGGCTCACTCAGATCTGGTGAGCTTCAGGAAAATGTAAGGTATGGAAGTAACCCAAATCCGGGATCAAGGAGGTTGAGAGTAGCTTTCCCACAAAATTATTCAGCTCTACTTTTGCAGAATTAACAGATTCTAGCAGCAGATTGGTGCTTTGTGTCCTCTGGAACACATGAACTAGGTTTCAAAATGCCTTGGTTCTGCCCTGACACACATGATCACCCTCCCCTCAATTAAAAAAATCACTAAAATTACAAAGTCCAAACCTAGACCTGTCCATGCCCTTTCTTATTTCCCTTTTGCAGATATTTAGACCCAGGGAGCCCCCTCCATCATGGCCTGGGCCTTTGCCCCCACTGCCTTGGAGGGTATGAACACACAGATTTCAAGCTGTAAAATGGCTGCACATGATACACAGCATGTTGCATGAACGCACACTGCATGAAACACCATAGCTGATGTGAAAGAAGAGACCCTTCATGAGTCTTATTTTTAGGGTGAAAAGCCCATACCTCAGCCAGACAGGAGTCCATGACCAATATTCCAGTTCCTTACTGGTGCCAGCCAGTAGTTTTGCCAAGCTACCTGTCAGTGCAATTCCTCTAAGATTCAGGCAGACTACTCTTTGCCTTTAGGATCAGGTCAGACTTCAAATAGGCAGTTTCAGCTTTACTTTTTAGTAGCTACGGCTTTTATTCCATGTGGGCCTTTATAGCATCCTCAGTCGAATCCTCAATTCTGATCTTGAAACTGTTCAACCTGGCAGAGCTGCTAATGAATATGCTCTCACCAGCTACAAGGAAGAGGGAAAAAAAGGAACGCATTTTAATATGAACGTCTCGTGTTTGAGTTTTATATTTCAAATGCTTTAGATGGTTTTTTTCTTCTTCTTTCATTCCTGCAGTGTTGCCTGACAAGCCAGTTTTGCTCGGCTATTGTTGGCTTCACTGCATGGCTCCCTGTGTTTTGACAGTCAATCCTCAAATCGCCCCAACTTTGAAGTGGATCCATTTTCCAAAGGGACACCTTTTCTTCCTTCTCTCCTCAGCATTAGTAGCATAGGAGCCCTGTGGGGCTTTTGAACTCCAGTACCACCGTTTACTAGAAGAGGAAATAGAGATGGTGACTCATAAGATAAGGACACTTAGCTGGCCAGGGCCAGATAGGAATACAAAGGAGTTAGCAGCAGCCATCCCTTCTCCCAGGTGTATCCTGGCTTGTTGGCTGCCTGAGCTGCGGAGAAGTAAAACCAGCTCCTTACACCTGCGCAGGTGCCGCCGGTGATCATTTCCGCAGACCTCCGTTGTCTTGCTTTGGGTTTATTTTTATTTTTTGACGACTTTTCTTACTTTCCACCCAGGCGGCTCCTGCGCGGGCCCCGGCCGGGCCTGGGCCGCCGCACCGTCAATGGCCGCCAGGTGGCGCCACCTCCCTTCGGCTGCCTCCGTGAGGGACCCCCGAGGCCCTGAGGGAGCCCGGGGCCGCGAGGGCGCCGCAAAATGTGGAATATGCAAAAATTTCCTTGAGAAAGGACCTTCTTTAGTGTTTGATCTTCGTATGCTTTCCAGCCTAATCAGCAGGAAAGGAGATTTTCGAAACAGCAGCTAACGAGCAACCGCTGAGTGATGTCCAGGTGTTAGAAAGACAAATTACTTGTGGGTGGAGTTGCCTTGTTAAGGTTTGGGGCTCCAGGTGTTTCAGTGACCTCCGACCTCGGGGGAGGTTAACAAAGCTTGAGGCGAAGGATGCAGCGCTGATAGTGGAGACAAAGGGTGCAGGATTTATGGGCCGCAAGGACATTTGCCAGGAGAGCAAAGATAAGGAAGAAACTAATAAAGACAACTCAGCAAGTGTGCTGTATCAGCTGCAATTGGGTAAAAGGTAGTTCTGGCAGGGGGAGATGGTGATCAGCAACTCACAGGCACACACCTGATAAACCCACTGACCCTAAAGAAGAGTAAGAGTATGGGACTAATTATCAGGCGAAGCAAGAGAATCATTAAAAACCAGAACACAGGAAACTAATTAACAGAATAACTATGCAACTTGTAGCCCATAAATAATTTCCTTTGTTTGCTAAAATGTATAAATAGCAGAAGGTTTTGATAGTTGACGTGCTTGATTTGTGGAGTACTACCCAGCATCCAGGCTTGTGCAACTCTAAGATAACCGATGTCTCTCTCAAGTATATAATTATAGGCTTGTTGCCCACGAATCCCATTTTTGTGATGACAAGGTGACTCCAGGGCCATAAGAAGACCCTGCCACTGTGAGGGGACCCCAGGATTGTGAGGTGACCCCCAGCGCTGTTGTCTGCCCCTTGCCCATGCCTGTCTGGTGATCCTACAGCACACCTTTCAGATGCAGTGTCCAAACCAAACCCAAATATGCAAACCCAGCTACAGGAAGGTGGTGCAGGTACCTTTATTGTCAGCCACCAAAGAAAGGTTTGGGTTTTATTTGGCAATGGAAAGGTGTAGGAATGTCGGTGGGGTTCTGGGATTTCTAAAGTCCAGACTGCTCTTTGAACATGCAGTTGATTTCAAGGGCTGTAGGTAACAAAGGAGGGTTTACTTAGCCACAGCTAAAAGCAAGCCCCAGAGAAAGAAAGAGTGAGCAGGAGAAAAAGCAAGAGAGCAGGAGAGAGAGCAGGAGGAAAAGCAGGAGCAAGAGAGAGCTAAAATCTTTATTATATCTTTTTCCGTCTTGAATATTCTGATTCACAGCAACCAACCAGCACAAGACACAAATCCTATATAATTTATATGTAGCCTGTAAGAGGTACTACATTAACATATTTGTTACATTTTAAACTCTAAAATCTACTTCCAAAAACTCTTTTTTCCTCCTTCCCACGTTAGCAGGGTTCCTTCAACCTTTGGACTTTCAGTACTCTTTTAGTTTCTTAGGGTATTGTTTAATCAGAAAGGCCTCGGGTACCATGGAAGTTGACCCTGGAGCTGAGCTCGAGACAAAGAGCTACAAACAGAAGCAAATTTTTTCATACAGGGGTCTCTGGTCATGTGGGGTCTCTGGGCAGAGATGAGCACATGGGCATTTTTCATCGTCTCTGCTGCCTCTAAGGGAAAGGAGCTCTGGTGGCTTAGTTGGCCATGGACAGCTGAGAGGTTCCATATCTGTGTTTAGCAAAGTATGTAAAATCCAGAGATGTGATGCAGCCCCGTTAGATCACTGCTCCTGTGCAGAAAAGCTCATTAGAGGAGGTGTCAGCGGTAGTGGAGCTGTGAGAGCCACCATTTCCCGCTTTCCCAGGAGAAGGGTGGCTGGGGCAGGAAGCACATCCACTGCAGCCAGGCAAGGGGCCTGCCTGTGCATTGGGAATCTCTTGCAGAAAGCAAAGAATTGCTGAGGGGCTTGATACCTATCAGAAAACAAGGAAAGGTACTGCCAAAGGTGTCTTTAGCTCTGTTTCCAGCACATTTATGAAACATCAAAAACCTAGATAGTGGTAGCTGGCCCAATAGCCTAAAGTCTCAGCTACAAAAACCCAGTCTGTCTTCTTGGAGCTATGATTCTCTGATCTGGGGGTCTGTTCCTTTGTTTTCACTCCTCTCTGCTTCAAGGCTAATCAGCAGAGCTTGCAAACCAATAACAAATTGGTTAAAAATCAGCTTTATTTGCAAAGCCTAAAATAAAACATCTGTATATATCCCAGAAGCCTTCACAACCTCCTGTTTTATTAGTATCTCTAAAATAACTTTTCTTTCCTGACTCTAATTCCAGCTAGAAGCACTCTGATAATCCTCATAGGACTGTTATGTGTATTTCCAATTAAGCAATTTATAAGCACTGGCTGTGAGGAGCTTTTTGTTCTTAAGGAAATTATTTCCTCATTAAGAGTAAAACAAGTCTTTTTTTATCCTTGCTTAATATGAAAGCCCTTGTGTCCCCTTCACATATGCTTTAAGTACTGAACTGTGTAGAAGGAGATTAATCATGTTGTACCCCAACAAGCAGGGAAGACAAAACAGCTGGGTCAGTCACTCAGGGAATAGGCTTTTCAGTGTTTGTTTTCAGAGACAAGTAAAAGTCAGAGACACAGACACTTGCTTTCAAGCTCCTTGCCTTTGCCAGAGGCAACCCACACAATCATGAGCCCTTCTGGAGTCTGAGTCATGAAGAACTGCGGCAGATAAAATGAAGACAGTCAAGAGGAAAAAAAAGAAATCCCATTCATGCCCATCTAATGAGTAGAAGTTCCAAATTTCCTCTTGTTTTGCAGGCAGTGTACCTTAATTAGAGGAATCACAGAACACTGAGAGTGGAAAACACAGGCCAGACACAGCTCATAAGAGTCCACTTCATTCTTTTACACTGGCAGCATTATCTACCTCCCCGACAGGGAAGAATGTCCCTCCATTTTCCTGGACTGTCAAGAGGCATGGGCAAATATGGAAAATGAAGAGCAGAAAGGATGCATGATTGAGTTTAGCTTGTATAGTAGCACAAGCATCCTATTCCTATTTTTGTCCCCAGGCCCAGCCATTTACACTTTCTATAAAGGCACTCACAAGCCCGTGTTCTGGTCAAGGGCAGCCCCCATGACCAAACTGCATGAGTTGCACAGAGCAGCAGCATGAGAGACCTTCGAAGGGAGGGCACACTTGCAAATATCACGAACGAACTCACCACAAAGCTTCTGATGTTGTCACAGAAGACATTTTGAGCCTTGAGTGTTCCTGGAACTCTGGAAAGAAACCCCACATAGGTGTCATAAGTAAATAGTATTCCCTTCATTTTTCTCTAAGCCCAGCTAGAAGGAGACAGCCTAATAATGGGATAGCTCCTGAATGTTTAAGGTTAATATCTTGTATCTCTTTACAGTAACAAATGTAGAGAAATGGAGGAGCTGACAACAAATGGAATTACTACATTAGTAAAGAGCTAATCTATAGAAATAGATTAGAGATCGAGATGCTGCAGCATGTAAGCCTGTGCCAATGCTTGACTTGCGCAGGGTCAGAGGGAAATGTGTCTTTGTATTCCAGCAGCACCAGCAGCCCCATGTATTTTTCCCGGGAATGGGTGCATAAAATGGCTGATGAATGAAGCTGGAAGTGGTGAATTCAATGGTACAGTTCAATGTTGACATTGTATCATTCAGTCAAGAAATGAGGAGTTTAGAATGATCTTAAAACTTTGAGGCTTCCTTGTCAGTCTCTGCATTTCATGCCATGCTCAGTAATACCATTTATCATCTCCCTTTGTATTATGGAATGGATTTATTTAGCAGCACAAGGAAGAAATCCCTGGCTATAGTTCCCACAGCAAGCCCAATGGTACTCTGTTTTTTTGTTATTCTGGTTTTATGAGTCACTCTCTGTCTTAAAGAGAACTAGGTTTTGAAGAGGGATTTGAAAAAAGATGGGGTAATATGTGACACTGGCTCCTGGGACAGAGACAGCTCTACTGGCACATGGAGAGTCATTGATCTGCCAGCTCAAAAAAAGAGTCACTTATGTCATGGCAGTATGAGAGAAAGAAAGCAGACAGTGTGACAAACAAGTCATACTTGGTGCTCAGAGTCAGCACTGCTGTCAGAATGGAGGGAAGAAAGGTAAAAATGTCAGAAACAGACAAGCAGGTTGAGAAAGACATTGCAGGAAGCAGAAAGGTGCAGAAAATAATGCTGTAGGGGGAAATGGAAGACAAGGAAGGAAAAATTAGTATTAATTTTACCATCATTATGCAGGGCATGAGGTCAATCTGGAAGCTGTGCTTTGGGTTGGCTTCAGTCTCAGGAAGGCCAGAAACAGAGGAGATAACATCTGGCAGAAGATAAAGTGGTCAAGGGCATGGTCTGTTCTAAGTCTTAGAAACACCGCAAGAAGAAAAATCATTTTTGTTCAGGTATAGCCTAATATACAAAAGAGCATTGTGAGCAATCAGAGCTGTCTGGCTACTTCATCTAAAGGAAAAGGGATATGGCAGCATCTCAATTTTAAAAACTGAGAGAACAAGAGGAGGCAGTCAAAGAGAAAGATCAGGATTTAATTTGCTCGGTGTTCAGTCACCAAGAGACGTGGGGGTGGCAATATTGCCAAAGCAAAACTGAATTGAGGAAAATAGATTAGAAGCAGTGAGTCAGATGTGTGAGCTCATGGTGGCACAGCTGATATTTGAAATTGCAGGAAGAGTGAGGATCATAGGAACCTTCACAGGGACTTCTCTTCCTGGGTTTTACAGTTCAGATCCCATCAAAACACACATAGTTCAACAATTCTTAGTCACCACAAACCTGCAAGAGCACGTCAGAGAAGGGAAAGGGTGAGCAGTGGGCAGATATGGAACTGCAGGAATATTCTTTGGGTAGAGGTAGAAATTTTAGAGAAAATCACTCTCAAATTTAGGTCATTACTGAATATCTCATCCCTCAGGGGAATCTTTTGTGAATAAAGGTTTAGGACTCATGCGTCAGCTGCTGGAAAGTCTCTTATGTGGCCATTCCAGGCAGCACCAAACCAGATGATCCATAACAACACATGGACCATGGAGGCACGAGTCATATTTCCATCTATGAATGCACACAGCAAAATAATTTTGTTTACCCAGCTTCTCTTTGTTTGCTTTCCACCTATACCACTGCAATTTCTTTTGGCATCCAAATGCATTTTTCTCCCCTTACTCAAACTTTAGCAAAAAGGGAACCACTTTGCAACAGCTCCTTGATTTTTACATACCTGCCTTAGTGACTGTGATAGCAGCATGCTCCTGTATTGCTCTAGAAAGTAGCTTTACATGCACTGTTTCATCTAGTCCTTAATTCTTCCACTGGGGCACTAAATCTGGACTAAGCTGAAATAGTAGGACAATAATTCTCAATCCACTGTGGAACATTAACTGAGTGTTAAGACAGCGATTTGCTGTATATTATGAACGTGTCTCCATTTCGTTTCCTCTCTGGAGATGCTGATTCACTGATGGAGAGATGTTCTTCCAGGCAAGAAAAGATTAAGTAGAGACAACAGACTCAGAAGTAATAAATAAGGCCATAGAACAAAACTGCCTAATATTACATTATTTCAGAAGCCATACATAATCATGTCATCAGAGATGTGGTGCAATGCACACATGCGAGAGAGCAGAGTTAAGGTGCTGCCTCTGATCTTATATTGTGCTAGTTCAGGAGGTTACAAGGTTTACAACTGTGCCTTTTATGCTGCATCAATCCAGCACTGGGAAGGAGGTTTGCTTCTATTTAGCCCCAGCAAGGTCCTCTAGGTTCCCATCAGTAAAAGTGTTCCTCAAAGGAATGTGAGCACTATTTCCCCTGCTTCCCACATGTGAACCCAAGGTGCTGGAGAAACAGTAGACCCTTTAGTCTCTGAGATCAGTAGCACGTGCAGTACTAAGGAACCAAGTTTCCTGCTCCCTGCTTCTGTGTGCAGTATGTGCTCCCACTGTCCCTTACTCAAGTCCTACTGCAGGGAGGCTGCATGGCTGAAATTCTGGCGAAAATTTTGGATAGTGCCTCTCCATACGGACAGAGCACAGGCTGGGATCACAGGCAGCCTGCCAGAATTGTCTCATCACCTTCTCTGAGGGGACCACCCTCAAAACCACACAGCAGCAACTGATCAAAGACAAGGTTGTTGCTTTTTCATTTCTGTGGTTCTCCTGTCCAGAAGGCTGGGCTGATGTTGCTGTCCTGGCTGCTCTTCACACTGTTGCTGGGAGCAAACCAAGCTACACTCCTTCAAGCTTGGGACAGGCAGCACATAGGGAATATTGGGTATAGGCAGAGAGAAGGGGCTCACTGGACTCTGTTCCTGGGTTTTTTTTTTGTAATGGCCAAATAGCAAACATTTCAGCAGCCTGTTGAGCCCAGTAACCTATTCCAGTTGCAAAGGTAAACTTTAATTGTAACTGTAAAGATAAATTGTAAATTTTCCTCTGAGTGGATCAAGGTGCAGAAAAGAATCTGAGGTTGCTTGTTCATTACAAGGAGCCACATTGCTATTGGAATTAAAAAAACAGAATGCTTCTTTTGAGTAAACAATGTCAGGATGCTGGTTGGTCACTACTTGCAGGTCTTTACTGGGAATCCATTTCACTTAATCGAGACTTGCTGAAGATGTCTGAAGAGAGGGCTTGATTGTTATTCCTAAGCAAAATCAGGTATGCAGTGTGCCCCGTTTGTTTTTGATGGTGTGTCGCGTAGCTGTGAGAGTTTAAGCCTCCAGACACTCTGGAACTATCACTGCTCTCTCCTGTAGGTCAGGGTGCTCTCCCAGGCCTGGAGCCTGTGCCTGTAATGCCCAGCTCTGGGAAGGGATGGGCGCCTGTAGTGGTGGTTTCAGTACTCTGTTAACTCTCACTTCATGCTCTGTGGAGCTTCAGTATTTCACAGGAGAGTCAGAGATGACATTCTTAGCACATTCCTTTCATTTCTTTCCCCTGGCATAGCAATTACTATTCCACACAGTGCTGCTTCATGTGGTTCTTTACAATTTATTTTTAAGGTTTCCCCCAAAACTTGCCTAGTAAGGGTTTTTGCATAATTGCTCCTCAAGATTTGCATTGCAAAATTTCTACACAGTATTAGCTCTTGAAGCTGGCTGCGGGCTTATGTTACCTCCCACTAGGTTAATTCACACAGCTCTTGGCTGAATGATCTGAACACAGGAATATGCATTGCTTTCTGCTTCTGTTCTCAGAACAACATTATTCTTTCTTGGCCTTTTTTTTTTTTGTTTTGGTTTGGTTTTTTTTTTGGTTTTTTTTGGGTAACTATTCCCAATTCAATTGCTTCTGCAATAGGCCTTAAAACTTTCCTAATGGAAGGGGGCTGCAGTATCTGTCAGAAGACTCTTTTGAAGTATTTTTGGAAGCTTGTCATGTTCTCAGGTTTTGCAACCTTGAGTTAGGCCTGCCTGATTTGTGACTGATGGTATCAGAGAGGTAGTTCTCTTTTCCCTTCCTTGTTTAATAAAATGCCTTAAATTATCATCAGTGATGGGTTTATGTTCCTCCTTACAGATTTACAGAGTTTCAGCACCAGTTATGTCACTGGATTCAAAGGGAATGATGACAGACTGAACTGCATTTGCTTTCCAAAATCTAGCTTTAAAGTTTCCCTCTGGACTGGAACTCACTGATTTTAATTCATTTCTGGATGGCACTGATTTAAGTAATTTTTCCACTACTCTCCTCAGAGAAATTATTCTCTACCTATTTGTAAAGGTTCCTTAATATTCTGCCTTTACTTTGCTCTGGGTTGTTTTAAAACTCTCCCATTTCTAACTGTCACTCCCCTTGTGATTGTGTGCTTGGACTCTTGCACACAATTAAAAAACATCTTCTGTCATTTTTGCCTTTGCAGTTGTTGCTTGACCATGTTAGTTCTTTTTGAACTTTTCTCATTTGCTCCAAAAGGTTTTTTGTTTTTTGTTTTTTTAATCTGGCATATAATGTTCTTCGTGTTCAAGCTTGTGATCATATTTGCTCCTGTCTGTCAGCATCCATAACCTCCTCCTTAGAAATAGTTCTTCGCACTTTTCATGACTTCTTTGTCAAGATGTCATGATAAGAATGGAGTGGGGGAAAGTGTAGCTTCTAACAGCATTCATTGAATACTCCAAGTTATGATTCTTGGCTTGTTCTTGATATGGTGTCTTTTTGGTCTTCTGCTATGGGTATTACCTTCCTCCTTATTTGGATGTAATTTTAAATGCTGTTGTTCCCAATAGGAAGTTTGACTGCCTGGCTTGACAAGTTTAACAGGCTGAGCACCATTGGCCTATTTCTTTGATGATAAATGGGAGGAGAAGTAAGTGGGGAGCAAGCTACAGGTGCACCATCTCCCTGGGTGCCCAGAGTCATTCTTTGGGGTTATGAGCCTGTTTGAACTTCTCTCTGCTTGAAAACAAACTGGTCAGGTAGGAAACAAACTGCTAGTAAACAAGTTAGTGAACACCTTGTAAACTCCTTGCAAGACACAGCTAAACTCATGCAGCCTCCAAAACAAGGTATCTGCATCAAAACTGCCTGTTAGGAATAACGTGCAGCCTTTCTCAGCCCACAAACCATGGGAATTGTCTGGAAGAATGTCTGCTAACCAGAGCCAGGAGTGTGCTGGCAGTTTCACAGCACAGATTCCTTGTTCCATATCTGTGTCCAGGCCCAGACTTTACATTCTTTGGGTAAAGTGTATATTGTGCTTTGTTCCTTAATTTTTTTGTGGTGTGACTCCTGGAATCAAGAAAGAGGTTTGAGATGTGTCTCCCATGCTTCCTGCTCTGGGAATGATGGTAAGTGGTGTTTCCATTACTGCCATGAGATGTGATTGGGCTTTTCGGTCCTGTGATAGAAGACTGGCACTGCAGTGGTAGCTAAAATGTTTTATAACACTGTCTTTCGAGGCATCCTTTCCTGCAGCTTGTGTCAGCCAGATTTTGTAAAATTTTATCTGAAGTTGTTCAGTCACACATAAAAATAAGAGTATGGCAATTATGTTGGCCTGGTTAAAAATCTTACAGTACTGTGGCTTGGAACACTGACTTTCTCCAGGCATCATAGAAAAGGCATTTTTTGTATCAAGTAAGTCCCTTTCACCATCTCCAAGAAACCATATCTTGGCCAAGTCACAAACTCTGACTGATTTTAATTTGAACACCCTCAGTAGGAGCTTGTTCTCTTGGCAGCTGGCTGTGACATCTGCAGTGAGCACCCTCCAGCTTCTCCCTGCCATCTCATCTGCCTGTGTGCAGCTCCATGCTGCAGCCCGGGGCTGGCACCTTCTCCTCTGGAGTGTGGAGCACTGCAGGATGTGGAGAAGGGAGCAGGGCCAGCAGGAGCAAAAGTTGGACACTTGGACTTAATATTATATAGGGAGAAGGGAGCTGTGAGGCAGGAGAGTAAGCAGAGAGAAAGCAGAACCAGTATCCATACAGCTTCTTATGTTCTTTCTCATCCAAGACTGAAACAATCCAAGGTTTTCTTGAACCTCCATGTTCATTTGTTGGCAGATATCTGTATTATCTGGTGATGAAGGATGTATTCTACATCCCTCAAATTCGTTGATTGAATTTCTACCTCGTGCAACTGATCCCTATGGATGATAATGGATGCCTACTGCCACCAATTACTTATTAGCACATGCAGTAGAGATCTGTACTTCAGACCTAATAGGTTTCAGTTCCATTTGGAGGTCACTGGGGTTTCATATAATATCATTTCTTTTCGATTAACGTGGAAAGTTACTTGGTAATTCCAGTAAATGACTAGGTACTTAAAGTAAATCTGTCTGGAAATACAAATTTCTGTCCTGCTGGAAATTTTAACAATTGACATTTTACTTGAGATAAAACAGGAAAAAAAAGTTACTGTATTTTTGTGGTAAAACATTAAAACAAATGCCCTCCAAACTTTTCTCTGTGAGTTACGTCCTCAAAGGGTTAACATGAAGAAAATAAGGTGATCAAAGATTTTATGGAAGGACAACTTAATCCAAAATTAACACCCTAAATGGGTTAATTAAAGGAAACAAATGTGAGAAAGCTTGTTCTACCCTTGAACAGCTCATTTAGTTTGTCTTTAATGCAAATTGTCAATGAGATGAAAATAAATCTCATTAATAATGCATCATTTGTTCACATACATGTAAACCAAGGAAAGAGCGTGCTCCTACCAGATAAAATTGATGTTACTCAGCTGCAGAGCAAAGGTGATGAGGGTTTCAAAATGCAATCAGTCTTGGTTTTGTCTGGGTTTATGTTTTCTGAAAAGTCTTTCTATTTCCTTCAGTGGCCATCAGTCCTTAGTTAATGTGGAATAATGAAGGGGCTGCAAACCAATGACTGAAGGGCAGACTTAGAGCGAGAAGAGCTTGAAACCCTCTTTACTAGTGGACTCACATTGCCAAAGGTTGCATGTCCTTAGTTTACAACTTCCTTGGGATTTTCTGTAACTTTCCATTGAACAGAAGTTCAGATAAAATGAAACTGTTAATGCAAATACTATTTGAAACCGTATAAACATGTAAAAAATTATATTTGGCTTATAAATCATAACATCATATTATTATTATTCTCTTGGAGCAGTTTATGAAGCAGTAAAGCTAGAATTCTGTATAGAGATGAAAGTCAATGTCTATCTCCATCCCTACACCAACATTAGTAGGAAATATTGCCAGACATTGCAAGCTAGGAAGGAAATAAGAAGAATATTAACTAGAGCCTTTTTTTCCATATTATAGTCCCATATTACAAAAAAACCAAGTGTGCAGTCCTTCTTTGTATACTTACAAAACATCCTCTCCACAGAGCCATAAAGAGGCAGAGATTCCTGAATGTTTGGTGGGATGAGGCCTGACAATTGCAACATCAGGGATGCCTCAAGAGGCAGTGATCTCCCCACCACTGTAAGGTGAGAAACTCTACAGCAGCACATTTGTATGGGAAGCAGGCACAGAAAGAATTCTAATGTTTTCATTGTGCTTTCAAATATATGTGTGAAGGTCACAGCAAAGCTTTTGTTTCATATTTATGGTCCCACAGGCTTTTTCCATTCATTCTGCATAGGCTTTCCAGGCTGAGGTTACAGCTTGGTCACCTCAGCAAACCTTAGGTCAGGTCCCCGACCAGAAAGAGAGTAAGATACAAAGCCGGCTGTTTAGCGCATTAAATTCTATTAGGTGTCTGGTACGGCCAGGAGGTGGCAGAGCAAGTCTGATTTACCACGTCCGCGTGGCAGGCTCTGGGTATTTTCCAGTCTTGATGCTGTGGAAAGATGGTGAGTTCCTGCAGTTCTCCCATTTGCACCGTTTAGAGGCAACTGCCTGTACACTACTCACAGCCATTTGCAAAGCCATAAAGAGGCTTCCAGCAAGCTTGCAGAGCTCTCTAGGAAATGATGGCTGGTATTATTTTTCTTTTTTTTCTCTCTCTCTCTTTTTAATTATAATTTTGCACTTCTGACTCAACTCTGCTGTTCACTGGCAGTTTGGCCAACACATCCTTTCAGAGGCAAGGATGAGTCTTCCTTGTGCGCAAATGTGAGCTCCTTGCAACAAATGACACTGACCCTGCCCACAGCAGTACACAGGGACAAAAGCGCATCATTCAAGCAAGAGCCTGACAAGTAACAACAAATACGTTGCACCAAAGCGCTGCCAATAATTTCGTAAATCTAAACTGTATCTGCTTGCTTGTAAATTACTCCGCTAAAAAAAGCAATAGGCTTCAGCAAAACCTGTCTTTTTCTTAAGAGCTACTGGTGCTGGTTAGTAACAAACTCCCGAAGTTTATTGACAGAAAGCAACCCCAAAATCTCTGTGTGAGGTTTAATGGGCTGCAGCAGCCCCAGGATAGATATTGGTGCCTTCACAAAAGAAGGCATTTGTTGTCTTCTGCCTCTCATGTGGATTTTTTCTATGTCTGTTTCCCTGGGGCAGCTGTGAGAGGGGAGATGGAGAAGGGCAAGAAGAAGGGCAAGAAGGGAATGTAGTAATAATTTTCCTAGGGTTTGATCACCTTTGAAAAAACACAGGACCAGATTTGGTCTTGCTGTTTTAAGGGACTCAAAAGCCTGATAAATGGCAATGGAAATAGAGAGAAGAAACTCCTTCAGTCAGGACTGCAAGAGAAATAGATGATGCAGAGGTTTTTGTGCACAGGGTCGGATACAAAGTCAAGAGAACCATGCATGAGGAGACAGGCAGTGAGGAAAGGTGAACAGAGGATTCTTTGCAGTGAAAGTACTGGCACTATTATGCTCTAAATTCTGCATTTATTGTCTGCTGGCTTCAAAACAGTAATGTAAGATAGAATCTGACCCTAAATGGATGTAGTTGTCAGAATCAACAACAGGAAGCACAGATAGAAAGAGTTTGATATCTTCTCTATAATCCTGCCTCTGGTAATAGTTACTGCTAGAACTCAGAACTCCCTCAGAGGAGGGAGGGAAACCATATTTCTTCCAATATCTCTGCTAACTGCTCTGTTGTAATTTAAATTCTAAGAAAGTACCGACTATATAGCTGGGAAGAAATCACACAAAAACCCCCACCACTGCTCTTCTCCAGGGGTTTTCCCCAACCTTCTAACTGTTTTAGCCAAGTACAGATAAAATCTATGCCCTAAACACTAATGCAGACAGTGCCCCCAGACAGACAGACTCATATCTGGCAGAACTGCTCGGGTAAGAGAAAAGGTCATCTACCATGGCCTATGTGGCCCCTGACTGCTCTGCTAATACCAGATGCAGAGATGGCATCTGGAAGACCAACTTATGGCCACAGGCAAGTGAAATAAGAGCAATCAGCACAAGGAGACAGACAGAATGTGGAGATCCTTGTAACATCCAATTTCTCCTCACCAGGCTGGAGTTGAACAGGCACCTACCACTGAAAAGCTACATATCCTGTGGTTCCTTCTCTGAGTTTTGTAAACAGCACTGTGCATGTTACTGCAAGTCCTTTCACATCAAACCTGGGGCTGAGGCTGCCATGCATTGCTTAAAGCGTCCAGGTCCAAATTTCACATTTAAAGCAATGATGTTTGGATCAGAAATGCTATTTTGATCCTCCTCTTTTTTTAGTTGCCCTGGCCTTCAGGGGCAACTGGCTTAGAATAGTTGAAATATTTAAAAACTCTGCTGTGCTGACAAAACAGGGATTTGTATGTGCTCTGTACTTCTGGCTAATCTCAGCACAGAGTTCAGATGCTGAATGAATCTTCTTTTCTCTCATCATTCAGTGTATTAACTCGAGGTCATGCTCCACTGACACTTGCAAACAGCACCCGGCTCTGTCAGTCACAGCCACGCACAGAAGGAGCCTGAAAGGAATTAACTCCATCTAATAAACATCCCTGGCTTGCACAAAGCCCCTCAGGACGGGAGCAATAGCAAACTGGGACTGATGGCAAACTCTTGGAAGAGGGAGTAGGGTTTAACCTACATAAATGGAAATGTTCCAGTTTGCTATGGTATCACAAATGCATTATGTCATAGATATTTCACTTATGTCTTGTTTTCAGACATCTACAAAATCCAGCCAGCTGCTTTTGTTGTCTGTGGTTACAGTTAAAAGAGACCAAATGACACTTTGCAGCCCTGTGATAGAAAGCACAGTGCCCTGAATCACTTCAGGAGAAAGAAGTGGTGGCAGGAGTTAGTTCAAAGCTGTAAGAAAATGGAGAGAGCAGACCAATAATACAAGCAGTTAAAGAACTTTATTTCTTAAAGGAAAATTAATTCAGCAGCAATAGACAAAGGTGCTGCTCACAATAAAAACCTCATATCGCCAATGTGCAACATCACATAAATGTGAGGTTAGGAGATGTGAGAACATCTGTGCAACTGTTATCCAAGGGCAGATCAATTCTTCTCCTTTCCTCTTTTTTTCTTTCCCATCTCATTCCAGAAGCTTCAGGAGACTTCTTTCTCTGGTGCCAAACTAACTGTTTTGGGAGTGGGAGCAATCATTTGTATTCTTATCCCAGAATCACAAGGTACTTCACTGAAAGTTTGATAAGGCCTTGCTGTGTATCTGCTGTAGGAAAAATATTACTTGTATTTTGTGCTCCAACAGGAAACAGAGGCTGTAGGAAGAGCTACTGAAGATTCCCATAGGTAATAGTCCAACAGGAACACAATACTTCTACCTTTTGTACTCTTCTCCCTGAATAATCCTTTCTCATTAGTAAGAAAATCTGTCCAGGGCAAAAGGTTAGGAGTATTCCATCCCAAAGAACATTTGGATGCTCTGGTTTGTTTTGCCTCCCTTTATGCCCAGAATATGTTTACTAGGGAGGTTGGAAGGAAGTGACCAACTCTTCTGTGTTATTAATGTTACTTATTTGTCAATAAGACTATCAAGAACTGTCTTAGAAAAATATTAAAGCTGAGTCATATACCAATAAAAACAGACAAATTCACTCTGGCAGCTGCAATAGTGAATTTAGCTTACTTTTGCTGTGTCTCAGCAGTGTGGCATATGGTTCTATGGTGATTTCATTTCATTTCAGACTTTCTTTTTGACATAAGATGAAGTCTAATAACATCTCAAATGGAGTTACAGGAAGAGCAAAGGCAACTCTTTTTATTATAAACAAGGAAGTCCATGCATCTTCCTGCCACATGTAAAGGCACCTATGACTCTTGCTAGAGAAGTGAACAGCTGTTCAAAACATCTAAATTCTATCTGTGTAAAGACTTCTGCATCTCTAATGTGCACAACCGAGCAAGCAGTGATTGAAGCAGAGGTTGTGTGTAGATCTCCTCCTGACACTGTTTTGATCAAAAGTTCAGGTGTGAAAAGCACTAGTGCCTCAATTCTCCTATTCATTCAGCCAGATACAGCCTATGATTGATAAGTATGAGATTAAAAAGTGAAAAGTGACATGTTAAGCAGGTGATAGGATATTTACTGACTGAAATCACAAGTTAAAATATTATCTTTTTCTTTTGAGAAAATATGCCAATTTTTCAGGCTACAGTCAGCAAAAAGAATGGTGATTTTTAGCAGCCAGAAAGCAAATTATTAAATGGCACAGTATTCCCAAGGATCCTGGAAAATGGAGATGTTGATTGTTTTGGTAAGAGTGCAATACTGACTCTCTGGCTATGATTAAGTTGCTATTGCTCAGCTGGGGTGTTGTTCACAGTAATCTGGGTTTTGCTCATGCTGACTCACATCTCCTGCATTCTCAGCAGGGATTTGTGTTTCTTACCATTCTGGCCTCCAAGGTACTGAGCCTCCTGTATCTTGATGAGTATGGGACACCTGGGATCAAACATCAGGGAGCAGGAGCAGTCACTGCTGGAGTTTCCCAATGTGAACATGTCAGACAATGCCCAGGTCTTGTGATCTAGCATGGATTTTTCCTCTAGAGGGGAGGGTAATGGGAGGAAGTCAGAATGTGAGTCAGAAAGGTGAAACACTTTACTTAGCAAAGGATGGCCTTTTCATGCAGTTTTGTTGTTCTAGTTAACTGCTCTGCATCCTATTTTATATAATCATAGGGAACCAACCAGGCCTTGACCATCAAGGATGGCAGAAAGTGAACACCCGTGGAATTGATGTAAGCAGGTTTTCACAAGAGTGTAGTGGGTGACTCCACAACCTCCGTGGGCAGCATTTCAAATGTTTAACCTCCCTTAAAGTGGAGAAATTCTTCCTCATCTCTAAAGGGAACCTCTCCTGGTACAACTTGAGGTCATTTCCAATGGTTGACTGGAAGAAGAGGCTGACACCACTTTGCTACAACCTCCCTTCAGGTGGTTGTAGAGAGTGATAAAGTCACCCCTGAGCCTCCTTTTTTCCAGGTTAAGCACCTCCAGCTCCCTCACCTGCTCCTCATCAGACTTGTGCCCCAGATTCTTCCCCAGCTCCAAAACACAGGTTTTGTGGCCTCACCAGTGCCAAGTACAGAGGGGCAATCACTGCCCTGGTCCTGCTGGCCACATTTGTGCTGATACAGACCAGGATGCCATTGGCTTTCTTGGCCACCTGGGCACAGCTGGCTCATGTTCAGGGCTGCCAGCCAGCACCCACAGATCCTTTTCTGCTGGGCAGCTTTCCAGCCACTCTGCCCCCAGCCTGTAGCACTAAATGTGGTTGTTATGACTGAAATACTGAAGTATGACAAGTGGAGCCAGACAAAGAGATGTCAGTTTGCAGGAGATGAAAGAAAAAAATGTGACAGTAGAGCACAATGGATTAAATAAGTCATTAAAAGTATGCAAGGGTGATATGCACGGGATGATGGGTTTTTCTACCACTCTGCATGCCTCTTACTGCAACTGAACAACACTTGCCCTGAGTTACAAAATTTCATAGGACATGTAAAATTCTACTCCTGAGTCCTCTGGCCTCATTATGGTCTCTGTTATAAGGGGCCCATCTGCACCTCATCAAAGTCCTCATAAATTTCTGGTTAGGTTTGGGATAGATGACTAGATTATTGCTCTAATTTATCCATGTATACTTATAGTAGTTACATATTTGTTCTTTTAATTAGGCTAAAATTTGCCAAAGCATATGAAAAATTGCTTATCCCACTGAAAACAGAAATGTCTGCTGAAAGCTCACAGCCCATTCTTCAACTTTTGCATAAATATTTGGTTGTATATTTTTATGTTTGGCATTAAAAGTGTGTCACTGGGGACATGTGCTGGTTGTGAATGCTGTACTTCCCACCAGCACCTGCTTCTTGAGCAGGCTAAATGTGGAAACATATTGTAATGGCTGAGCTCTGCAGACAGTTTATTCTCTGTTCTGCAGCAGCATGGGTAAAGCAGTTGACCCAGAGGGAAACCTGACCAAGAGGCTTTAGCTTTGAACTGAATTCAGTTGTGTGTTGCAGGGAAACTCGTTTGTTTTAACTTCTGATAACTAAGTGTGACTGGATCTAGCCTTGAAAGATCCCACTGGGATGAAAAATAAAATTATTTATGTAGGAAAACGTCAAAATCAAAACTAGCAGTTTCCTCCTTGCTCCTTTCTCTTTTTTTCCCCATTTTTGCCAGTCATAAATGATTGTCCCAAATACTTTCAGACTTCTCTGATGTCCTGGATTATGCCATGGCATTATATTCTTCTGTAAATCAGTTTGTCATCCCAGGTTTGTGACTTGGCTGTTGAGGATGGCCCTAGAGCCTGAAGTACAGCGTGGGTTGGAGGGAGGGGAGTCATGGAGATCCTGTCCCAGCAGCAGTGTCCCTGCCTGTGTGATGCTGCAATCCTGCAGGCAAAGGAGAAAAAGTCAAATCCTGGTAGCAGTGGGATAAAAATCCTTAGAAACCCTCAGCTAAGGGCTGTCTTTTTGACCTGCTGGTCCAGCAAGCAGGCTTGTCTAATTAATTAGGAAAAAAGAGGTGAATTAATTGGATTTAAATTCTTGGATGATGAAATTGACCTGAACTTCCAAATGTTTGTGCAACAGCTCTCCTTCCACACATGATAAACAAAGAAATGTCATATTCTCCCAGTTTCAAAATCCTTGCTGAGTTCAAGCTGTGTTTATCCTGACAGAGCCCATGCCATGTTGTCAGCATGCTTAGGTTTTTCTGCCATTAATCCTTCCAAGCCCAGCAAAAAGACATTGCATATTTGAAGTCCATCTCTCTGAAAGCTGCCTCAGCCAGAGGCTGCTTGTGTTTGCCAGTTGATCAAAGGTCCACCCAGGCAGCCACTGATCAGCAGCATCTCCCCTCCTCAGGATACCCTCAGTGAAGAAACTTCTCTGTGAGGGACAAGGTCTGAACAAGTCTTGCTATAAGGAGCGCAAAAGGAGGCTAAATTCCCTTTCTTTTCACCACACACTTATTTATTCCATCTCTTCACTTTGTATTTTAATGAGGTTATCATATCAAATACAGGCATAACCTAGAATATGCTGGAAGGAAGCAGCTCCACTGGACACAAGTTGGTTTCCATCTGGGATCTTTCAGAAATGGTCTCTTTTCCTCATTTCTTTTGATCTGGCTAATTAAACACACTGACAGCTCGTGCCACAGACCTTTTTTACACTTACTCATCTTAGAAGGAATTTTTTTGTAAACAAAGCTAAAGCAAGATTTCCGTGAATTGGGGGAGGTCCCATTTGCAAAATCAAATTAGTGAAGAATATAAGAGCAATATTAAATGTTTTCATGTAAAATAATAGCTGATGGTTATTTTGGTGAACTATGGCTATTTGAATTGATATTGGAATCTGTGGTGAGATTCTCCTCTAGGCCAAATGTGCAGTCAGTATCACATGCCCAGCAGGGCCTTTGAGAGACACTGTGCAGACTGATACCTCTTTCTCCACAGAGATGGCACGGGATAGCCTCACACTGTTCCTTTCGTCCAGTTCCCATCTCTTCTCACAACAAAATTCCTCCTTGAAGGGAGAAAGTTCATTCTTAGTGGTTGGTCTGTGGAGTGAGAGCAACTTTTAGTTGTGATATTCTGGGCACACAATACCTTGAATGGATTGAAAACCACCACTTCACATATTGCTCAATTTATCACAACTGTAAGACTATAACAAAGACATTAGATCATGACCCATGTAGCTCTATGTTCATTACCCACATAGCCATGAGGCAGATTCTTTCATCTGCCAGATTTGGCATCTTTCATTGTCAGATTGCTCTTTTGTTGGGAAGGAGGCCAGAATTGCTTTAGTTCTGATGTTGTATGTTCACAGAAAAAATGTACATTACATTCTGAACAGGAAAAAAAAAAAAGAATAGGAAAAAAGCATAGGTGTTTTAATGGCTGCATCACACTCCCAAACAGCAACAGATATCACAAAACTACAGCATATCAGGATGGACATTCTTATCAAAAGCAAAATTGGCCAATCAAACCACCAAGAACATCTTTTTGAAAGTGCTCAGACCAAGCAAGAGCTGCCCATCTGAGCTCATTATTTGTGACAGCCCTGCTGTGACATCTGGGTGTGGCTGTGGCAATAACCTCTAAAAAAATACAACACTTGGGCACTTCAGAGAGCAGCCTCATACAGAGGGCACTGTGGCAGAACAGAAACATTTGGGAAATGCTCCCATCACTACCCATGGTTTCACGTCTCTGCAGAATCCTTCTGTTGTACGTGAGCTGAAAACATACTTCAAACATACATCAGCACCTTTCCATTCATTAAGGTATTTAAGAAGTGGTAGGATCTGCACTTGAGTCTACCTTGAGGGTGTAATTGTGTGTTGCTAATGTAATGGCTAGAGCTGGTGATCCAAAAGGCAGCATATGAAAGGTCAATGTGCAGAATGCAAGGTTGTGAAGAGCAATTGGAGGAAGAATGGAGTATGATTTAACAGAGAAAAAAGGAAGAGGGAGGGCAAGGGCAGTGAATGAGAGAGTGATAAGATGACTTCTAAAAATGGGTCCTGCAGAGGTGAAAACAAATGTATTAACTCCATCAGTTATATCCAATGAATGTCTTAAAAGGAAAGATTATAGATAAAGGAAGAAAGACACAAAATCCAGGAACAGAGCTGGCCATTTAAGTCATGTGCACGCAGATTTCAGAGGAGCTGTTTCCACATACATAATCATCATCATCATCATCATTCTATACATTATGTGTATGTGCTCATGGATGCCCTTGAAACATCACAGGCAATGATATGCCTTAAAAGGCAAGGTATAGTATACTATTCTGGTCTTATATACCCTAGTGAATGTCCAAAAGTGGTTTCTATGAAGAGTCTGCATGGCACAAATGATAATAAGACTTAATTCCTAATTTGTGTCATGTTTACCACTGTACTTTGCATTTTCTCGTGTGCCATCTGACAAATCCATGTGAATCTCAACTCTCCTGACAATCAGAGAATGTCGGAACCCAGTGCAGCATTATTACAGAGACTAACTTATTTCACACATATTAAAAATAGTATCATAAGTTAAACAAACAAACCAAAAAAATCAGACTAATCACATGGGCCCATGAGAAACCAATGAGATTCAACAAGTCCAAGTGCAAGATGCTTAGGTTAGGAGCAATCTCAGACATGAGAGCAGACAGGGAGAAGAACTTTTTGAAAGCAGCCTGCAGAGAAGGACTTGGGGGCTCTTGTAGATGAAAAGCTGAAAAGATGAGTCAGCAGTGTGCATTCCCAATCCAGAAAGCCAAACTCATCCTGGAAGGTGATTCTGCTCATGTGACCTCACTGGGAGTGCTGCATCAATGCCTGGGGTCCTCAACACAAGATCTGAACCTGCAGGAATGGGTCCAGAGGAGGGCCAGGAAGATGGCCGGAGGGCTGGATCACTTCTATGAGGACAGCTTGGGAGAGTTGACATGGTTCAGTCTGGAAATCACTGTGGCCTTTCCTGCTTAAAGGGGGCTTAAAAAAAAATGAGTGAGAAACTTTTTATATGGGCAGATAATGATAAGACAAGGGGGAACCGTTTTAAAACTAAAAGAGGAGAGATTTAGATTAGAGGTTATGGAGAAATGTTTGCTGTGAACATGGTGAGATACTGGTTCAGGTTTCTCAGAGAAGTTGTGGATGCCCCATCCCTAGAAGTGTTCAAGGCCGGGTTGAATGGGGCTTTTAGCAACCCGGTCTACTGGTTTGCATCCCTGCAGGCCATTATGTGACCCTGATTAATTTTCTAGTGATCACTTTTATGCTTCTATCACTGGTTTGAGGTACTGTCATTCACTTTAATGTAAAAGAGCTTGGACATGCTTATAAGGTTTATTTCAGTTTCTGATTAAATATTTCAGTTGCTAGATAGCTTTTATCCCCATAGCATTTGGATGAGTACATCGCTTGTTTAGGGCCAACTCCAGTGGAATTCAGGATTTAAATCTCATTAAAATTATGCAACCAAAAAGGGATCATTTATATTCTTTGTTGATTGTCCTCTTGTTTTTTTGCAGATGTAAAAACTCAGTTTTGGAAAAGGAAAACTCCATCCAACAGTATTAACCTGATACAACGACAGCTGTTATAATATACAGTCACAAGTCCATGTCTTGTGTACTCCAAACTGACTCTGTATCCTTGCAATGAGACAAAGGAATGCCATAAGTTCATGATAGTGATAATACCATAACCGAGGAATAGGCAACAAAAAGGGAAATACAGCTTTGACACTCTCCCTGTGAATGATGTTCCTAGTCATGTTGATTTCCAGTTACAAATGGCCTGAAAATTATGTTACCACACTGATTTACGTTAGATGAAGATGGGGTCTAGTGTATTTCCAGGCATTTCATTGTTGCCAGACCCTGCCATGGCCTCAGGAGGGCTGGCAGGAGGTGTTTTCATGGAAATGGAGTTTTCTAAAGTACTCTGACTTTCCTCAGGTCACAGTTTTAAGTGCTGCTGCATAAACCTGTATCTCAGGAGGGAGGCAATTCACAGCAATTATATGGAAATCAAGGTAGAGATGTCAAGCTAAATTCTTGGCATGCCTTGGTCAAATGGAAGTAGTTCACAGAAAGTTCTATGCCCTTCACAGTTCCACTGTTGTGCTTTCCAGTTAGGGAATTTAGTCTTGGAAGAGACTGTTGCTACAGTGATTTCTAAGGAGCATTTCAGGAAATATGGGCTGCAGATGTGTTCAGAGGGATCTCAGACCACCTTGGGGATCCATCAGCTGGGAGGTCTATCCCCTCAAATTCAGAGAGACCTGATGCTTAGGACAGTCTATTTATTGTATTTTCTGCATGTGCCTCATCTGATGGCCAGCCTTACTTGAAGTCTCTGTTCCAAACACTCAGACAGAGGGCACAGCTGTCAATTCTATTACAAAGTTACCTTTTTATGTGTAAGAACAACTTCTGACCAAAAATATTCTTACTTGTGTGGCTTGGTGTTGGGGTTTGTGATAA
>VWYE01014068.1:0-32274 GCA_013398995.1 Alaudala cheleensis | reverse complement strand
AAGAAAAATAGAAAATAAGAAAATTCTTTGACTGCTCCAAAAATGCATCCTAAGGGAGGGTGTGTATTTATTGTGCCAGCAGTAGGAGAAGGCTGAAGGTGACAGATGAGGAATTAAGCAGCCACCTTATAACATCAGCATTATGAAATACTATTCACAGTGACACAGCTGTCCTTGATTACCATTCCAGAATAGTGACAGAATTGCTAACGTACCAAAGAAAGTCTTCTCCACCACACTTCTGCACACTAGAGAAACATGGTCAGTAACCAAAATGAGTGGAGTTTATGCTGGCAAACTAATGGAAGTTGCTGCTCAAAATAATGTGCATTGCCACAGTATCCACACACAGTCACTGCCATGCACAAAGCCATCCACAACCTGTCCTGAAGGAGCTTTGCCCAGATACTCTTCATGCCAAATACCCAAGTATTTGCCAGACTTCCTGGGAAGGATTTACAGCCCATACTCCCAGGACAATATCATTAGTACTGGCCATTATCTACTTTTTGCACAAAGAGTACAAGCTGTTGACCAAAGGCTATTGTATCATGAGATAAATGACTTCCTGGGATTCCCTGGATAAAGGCACTGAGAGATAATGCAATACCTAATGACCTCAGCTGGTCTTTAGACTCAGACTAAGCTTCCACAAGCAGGAGAAACTGAATTTCCTACACTGTTTACTGAATGGGGCATATTTTAGTAGTTCCCAACCAGGCTGCCTTTAGCATCAAAGAAACAGCAGATCAATGAGATTTGGAATTTTAAGTCCTGGTTCTTATAGGGTTGCAAATAAGGAATAATCACACTTGCATATGTCCTTGTTCTTCTTGACAGAACATGGCAAGATAACTATTCAACACACTAAACCATGTGAAGATACACGAGTTTTTCCAATTTGTTTTCTTCAAAGTATTTTTCCAATTTGTTTTGTTTCAGTTGCAAAGTGTTTCTTCATAAAGTCTTATCAGAAGGGAAAGGCTCACTTTTGCATTGTTCCAATTCACACTGTAGGTGCTCTGCCTTCTGAACACCCAAGGCTTTTGATTTTCTTGTGCTATCTAAATGACTCAGACTGGGAAGGTTTGTCCTCCTGCAGACAAATCATGAACAAAATATTCCAGGTCACTTTGGTGCTTAAGCCTGAATTCAGATGTGTTATACCTGATAAATTCTTCTCAGGTATACTTTAGATGTAGTACCCTGCCCTGGAAAAAGGATATTACATTGTATTTACTATATAATGAAGGAACAAAGACTCCTTCTATATGGAGCTCTTATTTCTAGTCATATTTCTGTTGGAGATCAACTGAGTTCTCTGTTTTCTCTTTCCTTCTTTCATTCTTCCAGTTCCTTCTCCCATGTAAATCTTTCTGCAATGCCTACTTTCTCTTGGAAAGAATGCTCAAATGTTTTCCACACAAGAATATAATCTAAAAATAAAGAAAATCCTTGAAAACAGGGGATCTTCTTTACTGGTGGGTGGAAGAAGAAACAAAATCAGTGGAATGCAATCAGAAATAATTGAGATACAGAATGGAAAAACCAGTGTGGATTTGATAAACATCTATACTAAACATGCTTGCATGTAATTTGCCTGAGATTTAAGGCCTTTTGATAGCCTTATCTAAAAGTTAAACATCCCAGGAACTGGGAAGAGCTCTTGATTGGACAGGGAGGATATCAAAGAGAGAAGGTCCCTGCACATGGAGAAGTGTAGGCAAAGTGATTGGCACAATCAACACAAGGAGAGTTTCACTCAAACTGGATGTAACATAAAATAGGAGCACACAGCATGGCACAAGAGCTTAGCAGTAATTAAAATAAAGATGGAGCCACATTAAGTTTGGCAGCAATAATTTTACAAGTGATCTGAACAAACCAGGAAAGCATTTAGCTTCCTTATGGTAGCCAGCATAAAAGGAGGTTAAAGAGACTTTTACAACAGTAAAAACTAATGAAGAAAAACACATTATGTGCTGGAAAACTTGGCAAGAAAGCTCCTCCAGATGAATAAGTACAGTTTCATCTGTTTAGTCTCTCCTGGCTGCTTAGGTCTCAGTGCTCAGCAACATTCTCTCTCAGAGAGTTGGAGCAGTAGTGAAAACACACACACATCCTAATTTTTACATGCAGAGAAAAATCTGCAGCTACACTTAACCTTCTCAGTGGGCACAAGAAAAACTTTTTCTGAATCTGTTTTGTTCTACTACAGATCAATCCTTAAAATACTCTTTCAATGACTGAATGTAAGCAAATAAACAGCATATCAAATACTTTCCTCTAGCAATAGGTTTAAGAAGAGAATTATATCACTTTTCTTAAATAGCCACCTAAATACAAAAAAAAACCCTCATTTTTTTTACTTAAGAGACATACCACGGTAAAAATATCCTCAAGAATAACATCCCTATTCCTTAACAGTTAGAGAGCAAGACCACCTTCTAGAGATCAGTGGGGAAGAATGACATTAATTTGACCTACAAGAAAATTCCACTGCTGGAAGTGTTAAGAGCACAACCATGAACATGAGGAATAAGCAAAATTTCCAGATAAACACATTTGGAAGTGAAGCACACTGGTTATAGTGTCAGACAAGAAGAAAAATGGGCAGTCTTCAATTTAGAAATTCAATGTTTGCTTATATTATTAAAACCATTTTCAGGAATTTATCATCTTACACCTGTTCTAGCAATGGCCCCAAACAATAAAGGCATCACCTTTAGATTTCAAAGTGCTATTTAAAAAAAAAATGCTTTTGATTATCCAGAGGAAATGGAATTTATCTGTGCAAGGACTGGAGTTAATCAGAATAGATATTTCTAAGGTGCTTAGGAGGCACTCCAAAAGCAATGAACAAAAGTTTCTCACCAGCAGAAGACTATGGTTTATGGTAGAGAAGATAAAGTCTACTGCAGGCAGTGCTCTTAGGCAAGGCTGTCTCAGACTTCCCACTAAAATACCATCGCTATTTGAGTTCACATCTTCCAGAAACTGGAATGATTTGGGTTGAGAGGTTTGAAAATTGCTAAGGCTGAAATTTTTGGGAAATGTTGACCTAAAAGAACTCTGCTCTTTCTCAGGGCTGGGAGGATGAATACATTTCTTTCCCTATTCCCTCCTCCTTACATTTTAAGTAAAAAAATACCTTTTACAGCTGCTTGGTGGAGATGCTACTGCTCCCTCCATGACTCAGATCAGGATTTGGAAACATGGCACAGTGGTTGCCATAGCATCTATATTCTGTTGTTCTTGTGAAGATGTCCACAAATTCAGCCAAGTTCTGAGTTTCTGCACATCTGCCCACAGAGACTGAGAGGAAAATTTGAGTGTAGAGAAAACAAGAAGCACAGCTGGACCCACTGGAGCCTGTTGGGGCTGATGCCTTGGGAAGGCTGGCCTGAAACAGAGACTAGACAGAGCTAGAGAATAAAGGAGCTATTTATTGAAAGGTTTTTAGGGTACACCTTGGGCAGGACAAGAGCCTGGCCAGGGCTGCACCTAAGGTGGACTAAGAATGGCCACAAAATGGCAACAGTCACAAGGTCACACACTTTTACAAGTTTTGGTCCATATTGGGGTTTAATTTAACACAGGTTTGTGTTGTGAGGTCTCATCCTTCTTGTTTCTCCCTTCAATCCATCGCTGTTTGAGCTTTTGGGCCTGTAAGTTGTCCTTGGTCTTCAGCAGGAAAAGGATTTGTTTTGTCTCCCTACTCTGTGAAGAGAGCTCACTAACATTTAATATGAGGCTCAGAACTGCACCCCTAGGCAGCACAGAACTGCACAACTAGGCAGTACAGAATCTAGAAAACATGAAAGCTGAAACTTAAGGTGCCATTTCCCTCCTAGGAGTGCCATGACTCAGAATGTGCCTCATCCTCCTGAATCACAGGTCCATCCCCTTGCAGGGCTTGGTGAGCCTTTCTGTCTGTGTGCACCCACCAAGCCCACCAGCAATGAAAGCTGTACATTTTCTCCTTCTTGTGCCTTTTATTGCCTCTGTCTGCCATCCCCCCTCTCCTCCACCATGGTTAGAAAGGAATACTGCAAATTATCCCAGTAGAATGAGAAGCAGGCAGAAAACTTTACGCATGTCTGGATAAAGAAATTCAATTACAAAGTTCAGTTGCAATGTTCAGAGTGGAAACTGGGCCACGTAATGAACAACAAATGGCAGCAGATTGTCCAGTACATCCAAGGATTTTGTCTTTGCCAGTGTCTCAAGCAATCAGCATGTGCAGCTTTACAGTCACCTTCCCAACAAATTTGAAGTCTCACTTCCTTCCACAGGATGGCATTATGAAAAATAAGGCTGGAAAAAACCAGCACTCTGGAATCCCTCCATAACTTTGTTCCAGCACCTCAGTAATTTTGGACCTTTAGATGTTCATCTACATTTCATTCTGTGTACCACGAGGCCAGCAGCAGGCTGGGAACCCATCACAGCTGAAATGTACAGGAAATGAGAATGCCATCTTCAAAACCCTCTCTCACTTACAGCAGGAGTTGAAAAACAGGCAATGCATGAGAAAAGTTAAAAATATGGTCATGATTTATGAAAGCTCAGAATCCAGAACTGCAGAAGTTGGTCACAGACCTGTTTTCCCTATAAGAAGCATATTCTAAAATGTGAGAGGTTTAAGGCATCTTGAATTCATAAAACTGATCACTTTGTACCTTGCACTTCACCATTTTTAATTTCACCATTCATTAAATAGCAAAAATACATTTAAACAGTGATTAACCAAGTGATTACCCTCTTATGGTAGCACTATATAGAAAGATACTTAAGGAAGTTGAAAATCATGCATTCAGTGCTAGACAGAATGGTCTGCAGCAAATAACTCAGTGGCATACACTGAGCAATTCAGATAAAAAGAAACATTTCATAAAGCTCCTATTCAGTGATCTCTTTTGTATATGTTAAAGGCACAGACATCTCTTAGAAAAAAGTAGCTATGCAATCATGTAACTTAATATCCCTGTCAGGATGATGGTGGACGATTGAAAAAATAACCAGAATTGAGATTGTCTATGTATCTTCTGTTTTCTCTACACTTGACTTTACAACCTTAACACTCCTGTAAGAAAACACATGAATTACTGACTTACCAAAAACCATTTTCCTACTTTTGGGCATTTCCATATCAGGACTTTGTAAACACAAGGGGGTTTTTTTTGTATTGAAGTCCTTTACATTTTGAAAAATCAGGAACTTTAAAGAGTCACAGAAGACTATATTCAAAAATATTAGTTTATTATATATCTTTCTAGTAATTTGGAATACTGAGCCTGCCTTTCAGAAACAGATGCAAATGCTATCATTTATCAAGCAAAGGTGTAAGACCATGTTCAGTGACCCAGTTAGGAGGGTATGGGGGTAGAGGCCAGGAATCTGAAAATATCCACTTTAAAATGTCTCCCTTCTTTAACTTGGATCAATTAGGGAAATGGTTTGCCATTAAACTATGGCTCTCCCACACACCATTTAAATACACACTTGACTCCCATTGAAATGGTCAGTTCAACTTAAATTAGATTGAACTGTGCATAAACAAAAGGCTACTGCAGAGCACAAAACTCCCATAGCACCCTCTGCTGATAAAGAGGGAATGGGATTAACATTCACACAGAGCAATTCCACAGAGCAGGCAAGTAACAGAGGAAAGTGAAAATGGGTTTTCATTGCAGTTCAGAATTTAAGCTGCTGCTTTATAAAGGGACCCTTTCAAGACATTACACTCAAAGGTCCAATCCTGCAGTCCTTACTCTGGCAAAATTCCAGCTGAAGTCAATGGGAATATTGCCTGTGTAAGGACTATTCAAAATTAGTCAAACTGTCTGAATATCATTCAATCAGCTCTAATCACTGCATTGAGAATAAAGGCCGTAATTTTAGCAGTTTTTGTCACTTTAAATTCTTCAACAAATACTTGCATTATTCTCTGTAAATCATCTTGCCAAGCAGTATTTGTCAAATAATTGGACAATTTTTTTCCATCAACCATTGAATAAATTATGAATAACAAGCACTGATTTAACCATGTGACTCCCATCAGTCAATTCTTAAGTTTCGTATGAAGGGCTTAACTAAAGGTTTTATTGGTGGCTTAAACATTAGAGAAAATCTCATTCAACAAGAACTACTCAGCAACCTTTCCATCAGTATTGACAACGCTAAACCTGAATGGCAATTTGCTTTTTTAATTGTATGGACTACCATAAAAGCATATTTTTGACAGAATGTCTGATTTTGCTCATTCTTCCAAATCCAAAGTATAATTTTAGGAAAAAAAAATATGCAAAGCTCTACTCAGGAGAGATGATGTATGTAAAGAGATTTAATAATATTTGTCAAATTAACAGATATACTTGGAATAAATATTTATTTTCTTTCAGGCACATAAGCCTGACACAGGCACAATAGCTAAATCACATTAGCAACAGCATCTGTGTCTCCTAGTCAACAAATATTATACTGGTTCTTTCACCTCAGAGACCAATTCTAATTAGAAACATGAGGCTTATTAGGAAATGTTATTCTATATTAATAAAAATTATGAATATACATTATAATAAAAATATTATAATAAAAATAAATACATATATAAACAGGCATTTCAGAGGCATTTAAAATTTTAAAATAGGGAGAAAAATTAATTTTAAATGAGAAATACTAGGACATAAACGTGCACAAATAGCTCAGTAACCAATATCTAAAATATTAAGTGACTTCTGGTTTAAAAGAAGAAATAGTCCCTTCAAAGATCTGTTATTTTGCAGTACAGTGTTAGGAGAAAAATGGGTTTATGTGAAGTTGTATGGCAACTTCAGTCACTATGACTTGGAACAAACAATTTTGGATATCAATGATGTCATCTGAAGTTGTTCTTCAGTAACACCTATCCCTGAATTATAGAAGGTGTAGCTATTCCTGCAGTGGCTTGCCCTACAGAAGCAATGAGGATTCCCTCTCTCTCTCCCCCATGTGGATGTAACTATTTGCATGGTTTCTTGCCTCATTAACTCTCATTAACTTTTTATTTCCCTCTCATTAATTTACCTTTTATTTCAGGTAGTATCAGGAAGTGCAATTAGCTGCATCAAGCACATCTCCACTACACGAATTATTTAGCTGGTAACTGTGTCTATAATTAAGTAGTTTAACACTGCTTTATTACATATTCTCAGTTGCTCACAACCTTGCCAAACTTGAGTTGTTTTCCATGCCAGATTTCTGTCTCAGAAAGAAACACTTCTGGAAAATTCCTGTGAAAATCTTCTGTGTGAGTGGAAAAACTGTTTTGGTGTCTACATGCCTTTCTCAGATATTGCTGGTGTGGTAATTGCAGAAAAAGAGATACAATTGGGGCATGTCCTTCTACATGTGCTCAAGGGAGTCTTGTTGGAGTTGACAGATTTAAAGCCTCTGTCTTGGCTAATATGTTCCATCTTCCCAGAGCTCTAAAAATGGATCCACTTCGAGGATATTTTACCCCCAGAAGCCAACCAGCCTCTGTTCTTGTCCTGGTAGTCTACACAGAACGTTTCTGCACCTAGATCAGAAAAACTGTGGCTTTTACACAGCCTGGCATCTGAGGATCCACAGCCTGGTGGTACATCCTGGGCAGTTCACCCAGACCACCAGGCCTACCTTGAGCTCAGTGTGGGCCACCCACACAAGAATTAACTTGGTTTTCCAGAAAGATTTTCTATCTCCCACTACATCTGTGTGATGCAGAGAGATAGGGGCAGAAGGCAAGTTGCCCACCTTGAAGCTAATTTGGGCAGATGGCAGAGGAGCAGAAACACCCTGATAGCTGTATGGACTTTTGAACTGCCTGCTGCACTCTCAGTGCTCCCCTTTTGCTCTGTGTGCCCAGGCAGAACAGTTTAAAACCCTCCCTGATGCCAGAACTGGAACTGGGAAGAGGCAGGAGAAAGGACTGGACTGGAGCAGACTGGGATATGACAGAAGAAATCTTCATCCTACAGCAAAAGCTAGAAAGCAACTTTGCATTGACTGTAAAAACTGATCCTAACCAGCACTCAAAAAGCCCCACATCCCTAAATACACATCCTCTAGCCTTTGCACAGCCTTGCTTTCATAATTGTGTCAGTCTTTTGCTCTAGGTCTCTGCTATAATCGCTCTGGTTTTCATATTAAAAACATATTGGGGTAGGTTCTCTGCTGGTGTAAACTGGCAAAGTGCCCTGATTCTCATGGAACTCTGCCAAATTTCATCAGCTGCAAATCTGGACTATTCTTGCTAATTTACTTGTAAAGGAGCTCCCCACATGCCTCTAATCACTTCCATTTTCCCCCTTGACCCTTCCTGTGTTTGAGGTTGGGTTTTTATCCCAGAAACATGGTGAGAAAATGCTTTATTTTGTTTCATCAGCAAATTGGGATGTGGTTAGTCACCACTTCCAGCCTCTCCTCCAAATCCAGATTCACAATAGGGTGCAGCATAGAAAGGTCTGGGACACCTCCATGGTTTGGGAAGGTGCAGGGAGGGACACACACAGTGCAGCTCAGGGAGTCAGACCTGCTGTGTCAGAAAAAGAGGTGGCACGTGCTCTGTCTCTGGGGCAGTTTAAACACATCACCAATGATCCTTGGGTAGCCCACTGGTCTATTTTTCTAAGGAAATCTTTTGTTTTCTATCACCAACCTAGTTTTCCCCTTCATGGCTTTATTTTCTCACCTTAACTATTAAGTTTTTATTTTTATGGTCAGCTGTTCTACTAGATTCTCTAGGAAAACTTTGTCTAGTATTTTTTATGGAACTCAGGTCTTTTTGATAAAACTACCCATGTACTTGTAAACTTCTCCATTAAATAGTTAATCTTTAAAATATACTATAAGGCTGGAGCAGCAAGATAGACTGCTGCAACAATCAGGGTTATTTTTCCTTAGAATTATACTCCATCCAGGCTCTTTGTAGATTTGGGTCTTTTATCCTTAATGACTTTATCAATTAAGTTTCCTGACACCGAAAAAGTTCACCATTGTAATTCCTGGAAGCATTCTCAGAACCACTTATCCCAACACGGTTTTGTATGAAGCTGGCTACCTCCAGCTTCCCTCTATTGTATCACATTTTCCTGATTAATTACCTAAGTTTTAATAGGAATTCAGTTAACAATTCTTTAGCTCCTTCAGATTCCTTGGACGAATGCCACGTATTCTGACTTTCACTGTCATTTAATTCCATGGGCTGCTGCAAACCCTGTGTATACATCACTGCTTTTGGCAACACTTGCTCTTTGTAAATAGCAAATAACAAGGCAAGTGGTTCCTTATGATCTGCTCTGCTGAAGTTCTAAGCCACCAAAACACTCTGCTTCTGCACAAGCTCTTTGTCTTCTCAGTATGTTCCCTCTGTGCCTTGGTGACTCCTCGGGTATTTTCAGCACATTATCACTGTAAACATTCTTCAAATTTCCTCTGAAGTATTTGAGGTTAACTACACTTGTATTACAAGCAAATGGCTTCGAAATAATAATAACCCCTTATTTTTAACAGTACTCACCAATGCTGTCATCTTGCCTTACTCATATTTGCCTTGAAACCCCGTTAGAGAAGAAAACAGTCTTTGCTTTGTGCTCTTTACTGTCACTCATGACCTATTCAAGGTAGGATTTAGCCCATGTATTTTCTCCTGCTCCTATGAACTCTTCACTTTTCTTGTCCAAAAAAAAAAACCTGTGGGATTTATAGAGCAGCCTCCCACTTCCACATCCCAATCTCTTTCCTACACTTTATAGAGCAATGAATTATCGTACCTCATTGATTTTTTAACTTAGCACCATATTTCACAAGTGATAAATTATACCTACATTATCCTGATGCCAGACATTAAGCTCTACTCAGAGTTTCCTTTGAGCTCTTTATATCAGTATTTGCAAGTTTTATTATTTTACCAAAATGTTCCTCTTTAGAGGTGTCTTTTCTCCCTTGCTGCACCACAGATGCAGTTGTTTATCTTGTCTTCTGTTCTTGGGTGCATTTTGCAAAGATGGGAGGTCTGAGAAGCCTTTAAGAAATGGAACATTTTCATCTACAAATACAAGAGGAGAAAAGCAAAATCACAGGAAAATACTCTTTCTTCTAAAGATTTCTTTTGCTGCTTACACTTTTGTTCTATGAGGAAACTTGTAACACTAAGCAAGAAAAAGAAATATTTTTGCTTTGAACATTTTGATGAAACAAAGAACAGAATATTATATTTTTCAAGTACCTTAATTTTTTGAAGTTGCAAATTTGTGTAATGCACAGGGCTCAAAAAAGACAGGAAAATATTCCAGGCCGAGGCAAATGTCTCAAGAGTGATCTGACAAACCCAATCTATTCAGATTAACAGCAGAAATTGAGGGATGACTTGATGACATCGTTAATGTATCTTTTCAAGGAGAAAATAATACCAGTTAATAAAGAGCTCTTCAGCCTAGATGAGAGAGGCATAAAAAGAGCAAATGGTGAGAAGCTGATGCCAGACAAATTCAAATGAGATACAATAAAGAGTAACAGTCACGATGATTAATCACTTGAACAAACAACCTCCTCCAAGTTATGAAATTTTAGATGAAAACTGGATGGTTTTCTGAAATACATGATTTAAACAAATGGTTTAAGTTCTAAATAACTGCATAAAATTCCTTGCACAATCTTAGAAGGCCAAAGTGGGTGATCAAACAGTGCCTGAAACCTGAAAGTTTTGACATGTGGCAGCTTCCAGAACCACACAACCATTCATAACTACTGCTGGGTTTTATAATTTTCTTTTTTTTTCATTTTCTTAAAATGCTATGTTTGTGAAACAACTTTCTAGCCATCAGTCTGGTTACACAAAAGGTTAATTTCTGTTCAGACATATCAGGTAAAAAGCAGGTGAAAGTTGTATTTTAAAAAAAACCACCCCTGTTTCAAATAGCATTTAACATAAAGAGAGAGAGGGGGAAGAGGGAGAAAAAGACACAAACACCAGCTCTGGGAGTATTAAAAGCATGCTCTGAAAACCTCTGTGATGACAGTTTGAAGAAAGCAGCTTTTATGTGCTACTGAGCCCATCTCTGCAATTTCTTTTTAACACAACTGTTTACCTAGAAAATATCAGCAAGGGCCAGAATCTGGACTAGATGAGGCACCTTTTGATTGCAGACACTGAACTGAATCCTTAACTAATAAATTGTTCCACACCTTTGTCTGAAACAAGAAAAGCAAAGGTCTTCATTTTCTCACAAGAATGCACAAGCCCCCTCAAAAGCAGTATGGTTTTCTACATCTAAGTCTCAGTATTTGTTGACTTAAAGAGTTTGTATGAATGACAATGCACATCACTGGTTTGTTACTTCTGTCATCTGTGCTACTGAGTGTACCTTGGCTCAGATCAAAGTTGAAAGCTTCTTAAAAGATACACAAACCACAATGTGACAAATAGCATGCTTTGTTTGACACGGCAAACAAGAAATTACTTTCATCAGCCCAGGGAAAGAATCCTGTGTTTTCAGTGCTAATTCTGAAGGCTGCAGTGATGGAACCAGAGCTTTACTTCATCCCCAAGGAATGAGGACCTCTCCAAAGACAAACAGAAAGGAAGAAACAATATCAGTGCATTAAATGCTGACAATGGCATGAATTTGAGGCTTGCACTCTAGAGGACACACTTGCAGAAAATTCAACCTTTACACAATTAAACGGATTTCCCACAAAGTGAAAAATGCCTCCATTCAGTAAATATTAATCTGGCCGGAAATTACAGATTAGAACATTCTCAGCACTTCACAAACACATCCAAAACTAAACATTCCTACGTGTACCACAGCCTCATACCACACATGGTTAATGCACAGGCATCAGAAATATTGCAAAAGATGTTTTGTTCCTTTTACAGCAGCATTACCTAAGCAATTGCTAATGCATTCTTACAAAATATTTTAAGAAATATTATATTCAGGAATATAAAGCACATTAAAATCCTTACTGAATGTGCACTATTGGAAAAACAAGATTTTCACTAATACATATGCTCAATAAAAATCAATGGTCATATGTGAAATCACATTTTGGTTGGAATCTAATTTGATCCAATAATGTATATATACAAAATTACCCTTAAATTAAGCTTTTTCTCCCTGAGCAGCAAGCAATATTTACTTAACAGAACAGATTCTTAATTCAACTACAAACAAGTGATAACCCTTTCACTGGCTTGTAAGGGCTTTAAATGAGACCTAATAACATCTCTGCTACCCTTACAAACTAAAACTGCTCAGCTTTCCTACTGAGTTGGAAGCACATGCCTGAAAGTTAACACAAATTCACAGAAAATGCAAACAGTAAGCAAATAACACAATAGCAAATACATAATACAAACAAATATGCATTTAATATATGTGAACAAAGAGCAAATGAGGTAAAACATTTTCAGACACCTGAGAAGAAAGGGCAGACACTGTATTTTTGTAATTAAGGGTGTCTGACTCAGTTCTCTTAACACAACGTTTAACAGGGCAACTACAAAGGCCTGTGACATGGTGTTCCTTGCTGAGTCAAAGGCAGATTTGCCAAAACCTGCCCTCCTCAGCCAGCAGAAGTATTTCAAGCTGGAATTCCTCTTCAATGCATTCAGACTCTCATTGTTTGTGGCACTTGGTTCTCAGAAGGAATACTGGCTGGAAGGCTGGCAGCAGCAGCAATGTCCTGATTTCCACTGGGAGAGGAAATCTGTCTGTTTACACATGCAAAGGTTCACCCATCCTACTCAGTGCCTGCACCCTGGAGCCTGGCTGGGAGGCAGTAACAGAGCCCAGCATCCCTGGGACAATCCTACCTAACAACCCTTTAAGGGACAAGCTCAGGGCAGGCAGAGCCCTCACCATGCCCACTGCTCTCCACACAGGGTTTACTTGTTGTGTCAATACACACCTTTATAACAAATCCTTTTAGAAACCACCATTCAGCCTGAGCCAGCCTGCACAGTAGTACTGCTTTCCTTCCACTTGTATTTTTATCACACTTTTTTTAGCATGACTACTTCACACATGTGAAAACACATTACAGGCAGCAAGTTTTGTGATGTAAAGACATGAGACCAGTGAAGCTCACTACAGTTGCTATAGTAAAAAGTTTGCTTCAGACCTTTGCCCCAGCATTGTTGTTTCTCTATCAGATTTATTCAGCCCATGCAATTTAATGGCTCTTCCTGAAAAGTTACTCTCCTGCCATTGATGACAGCAGGCCACCTGCCTCTGCTAATTAGCAGTACCATGCCCAGTTGCAGCTCTACATGAAGAAAATAGATTGGCTCTTTGGCTGAAGCATTTTGTTCTAGAAGACCAGAAGCTGTTGAATCTGTGTCTTACTCCTCCAAAAAGGTTTTAAAATTTACTGCAGTGCACAGTACTTCAGCTGACTGCAGCTAACCTGTGGCTAAAAATTCACATTTTTCCTAAGTTTTCTTAAAAAGTATTCTGTAAAAGTCCATAATTGGAGACAAATCCAAGATTTCAGCACTATTTAAAAATGCAATTAACATTTTAAAATTATACACATGGATAAAACCAGGCATCATTAGTCACCTATTAGTTACCTTCAAAACAGGCAGCATGTCCATTATGTTGATGTCCTTGGAGTGTTTAAAGCAACCTTTTGCATTTGAAGTGGAAGCTCCTGGTAAAAGGTGGCACTTAATAAGAAATGGCAATTACTGAGGCATGTTCCTCTCCAGAAGACTGCAGTATGAATTTTAATTTCTTCTTGGCCATGTATCAGCTAAGGCTAACACAGGCATTTTCGTTTAGAAGCAGTAGGAAGTACAGTAAAAGTGAAAACCAAAATAAGAGACACTAATCTTCTCTGAGTTTCAATTAAGGCCCAGCACCTCTGGATTAAAGGCTTATTTTAACGAAAAGCCCTAATTAAGCATACATGTGTATAGGATCACCTTAATGAGGCATGACAGAAATAGAAGAGGTGGCAAGCATTATTTGAAAAGAAGCTTATTAGCAACTTTAGGAAAGTCAGTCATAGATTCTAAAAAAAAAAAAATTGAATGCAATACTGAAAAGACACAAGAATGCTGAATCATGTTCAAGCATAAAACTGAAACTGAAATAGGCACAAGAGAGGTGATTTTCAGTATCTTTATATCCATATTGATACATGGTAGTGACTTTTCTACACATCAGTGGGTTGAGTTTTGAAAAATTTTCAGTATTTACCCTTTCATTTGAATTTTAGACAGCAGAAAATTGTGTTTTCTACTTTATTCTCTAATTAAAAATTATTACTGAAAATCTTTAGGAGTTTATGCTGTAAAATATCTGTTCATCCTATTTGGTGTCAGGATGACTTGCAAGTTCTCTTTAAAAACCGTTATTTTATCTTTTCATTCCTGCCTTCAGAAACAATCAGTGATTTAATGTCATTTTAAAGATAGCCACTTCAGCTGCTTTTCACATCTTCCCCTACCGTACAGAGAGGTATTCTCATTTGCAGATTTGACTTTAAGGTAATTACTTGTAATTACAGAGAAGTGCATCCAGTGGATTAATCACTCCATTTATATGCTGCTCAAAGGATTACTCTCAGGACAGCCTCGCTGCTTTTGCTCAGAAAATGTCACTTCCACAGGAAAACAAATCTCTCAAGTCAGCAGCAGCTGAGAAGGACTCTGACAAGTATTTAAACCCAAAAAAATCAAAGAAATTGCACACCTGGATTTGAGGCACCATCTGTGCCTGTCCTCCTTGTGAAAAATAAAGGGCCACTGAGTGAGAATAAGCAGGGAAATGGCCAGAGGAAGCCTAGAAGGAATTTTGCACAATTCTGGACCTGAAAGAAGCATATCAGTGCTAATCAAAGACATGGGCAGTGCTTCTGGCTCAGGAAACCACACTTTAAAATGTGGGAAGTCCCTGAAAAAGCTGATGCTGTACTAAACACATTTTTACCACCTCCCTGAGCCGTTTTCTTTCTTGCCTTGGACAAAAATAGGACTCTAGGGGGCAAAGATCTTTGTTTGATCCATATGGACACTGTTCATCTGTCCTCTTCACAAAGATTTCTTTTTCTTTTAGTGGTGACTCTATTATAGTGCACAGGTCACCCAAAATGGCAGTGAGAAAGCTGGGGAAACTCTGGAGCACAGATTCTGTGAGGAGCAGCTGAGGGAGCTGGGGATGGAGAGCCTGGAGAAGAGGGGGCTCAGGGACCTTGTTGCTGTCCACAAGTACCTGAAAGGAAACTGTGGCCAGGGGAGGGTCAGCTTCTTCTTCCAGGTAACACTATGGATGAGAGAAAACAGCTTCAAGCTGGGTCAAGGGAGGTTTAGACTGGAAATTAGGACAAATGTCTTTACAGAAAAGGCTGTCAAGCACTGGAACAGGCTGCCCAGGGAAGTGGTGGAATCCCATTCCTGGAAGTGTTTTTAAAAATGTCTCAATGTGGCAGTTAGAGACTCGGTTTAGTGGTGGATTGGCAGTGCTGGGTTAATGGCTGGACTTTCCAAGTCCTTTCAAACCTAAATGGTTCTACAAACCTGTGATAATCACAGGGCCTGCCTCCCATCTTACTGCCTGCCAATGTTAAAAATACACATTAAAAATTGAAAAACATAGCTAAAAAGTCTTCAAACCCAAATGCATGTGGAGGGACACAATGAATGCTCACTAACCCCTGCAGTACCACAGAGACATGGAGGTGAAGGGGAAAACACTGCCTAGGGACAGTGGGATACAGGGAGTGGTAGGGAAAATCAGAAAGGAATCATTCCCAGGGGCTTCCCTCAGGGCAGTGACTGGTGTCAAGCCAGGAGAGGCTCTGTTCCACCCTCTGAGGAGAAGGGAGCAACACCTCCCAGTGCCACCCTTCCCTCAGAGCCTGTGTGGGGCTGTGGGGCCGGGGCTGTGCAGGGAAAAGGGACAAGAGGTTAAAAAGAACCATCATGGCTGGAAAAAGACCTGTAAGACCAAAGAACACAACCACTAACCCATTAACCACTGCCAGATCCACCACAAAACCATGTCCCCAAGTGCCACATCTGCAGCTCCTTTGCAGCACAGACACAGCCCCTCTGGTCACCCCATCCTGAGCTGTGAGTGCAGAAGTGCAGGGCTGGCTGTGCTGGCAAAGGAACAAGCACACACTGAAACACCCAGATCTGGGGTCCCACGGGTAGGAGGGACATGGACCTGGAGGAGTGAGTCCAGAGGAGGCCACTGAGGTGACAGGAGGGTGGAGCACCTCTGCTATGGAGGCAGGCTGAGAGCTGGAGCTGCTTGGCCTAGAGAAGGGAAGGCTTCCAGGGAGATCTTAAAGCAACTTCAACTGCCTTAAGGGACAGCAGGAGAGGGAACAGAGTGATGGGACAAGAGGAATGGCTTTAAACTGGAAAAGGTTATATTTAGGNTGAAAAAGGTTATATTTATGTTAGATATTAGGAATAAATTCTTTACTGAGAGGGTGATGAGGCCCTGGCACAGGTTGCCCAGGTAAACTGTGGATGCCCCATCCCTGGAAGTGTTCAAGGCCAGGTTGGATAGGGCTCTGAGCACCCTGGAAGAGTGGAAGGTGTCCTCAGCCATTTGAGGGGGGTAGAACAAGGTGATCTTTAAGGCCCCTTCCAGCCTCAACCTTGCTGTGAGTCAGAACAGCCCTGCAAGCTCCTGTTTGTCACAGCCAGGGGGTCTCACTTCATCCCCTGCAGCCTCCACTCTGCTACCCAGCCTCATCCTCCTGCTGCACCAGTGGGGATTTTGGGATCACAGCAGAGCAGCTTCAGCCCCAAAGGGGCTGCCAACATCACCCCTGCTCTGTGTATCACAGGCTTCCCTGTCTACAAGCAAGCCAATGTCACAGGACAGTTCTGTGGGGTTTATTTGCTACAGCCACATCTTTTCCTCAGTCCAGCCTGGCATTTGTGATTCCTGCCATTTGTTCTGAATCCATTCCCTGTACACTGCAGGCATCCCTCTGAGGGTGAAGGGAGGTTGACAGCAGAGGAACAGACTTGGTGGTTTATGGATCCAAAGTTAACTTCTCTGCATGGAACAGATGTTAAGCTCTTTTCCAGGGGATCCTGAGGAGAAAACAATAGAAATTGTAGGTTTCTTATCTGCTACTGATGAGGCTGCTTCTCCCGAGAAATATTACTGAAGTCCTTGTGCATGTCTGCTTGTAAAGAAACACTATTCTTTGTCAAATCAGCTAAAGATTGTCAATGAGACATCTTGATTTTACATTAATGAAATTTTACTATTTCACATCTCCTAAAATAAAGCATAAGCACGAGGAGAAATGGAGGAACAGATAGATAAACCCATTCCCTGTATAAAAATAATACATTCTTGTTTATATTCAGTGTTCTGGAAGGCAAAATTAGCCTTTGGGATTGTTTTTAATTATATGAAATTAAAATGTGTTTGGGCATGCCAAACTTTTATAGTTCATAATGAGTTTATTGAATATAATAATTATGATCTCAGTAATTAAAACTTTAAAATTACTGTTATTTTATTTAATATAAATGATAAATCAAAGATTTCATTTTACTTTTTGTAAGTTAAAAGTAGGATGTGTCAGAAACATCAATCTTAAATTTCATATTACAGTAATTGCATGTTAGGCTTCAACTACTGTAGTTGTATGTGAATAAAAGCATTTGATAGTTCAAAAATATTGGCTAAGTGCAGAGTTTCTTTTAATTTACCATAATATGTAGGGTTTTAAATAATTTATAACAATAATTATTCAAGATTGGTTGGGGTTGGTTTTTTTTGCTTTTTAGGGCTGCTCCTCCAAAGAAGAGACAGGAGCAGTTCTTGCAGTTACTCTGCAGGATCATCTAATACAGTCATCAGCTGCAGGATCTTTCATTAACAGATTCTTCTAAGGACAAGGAATACCAAGAACTTTTACAAACCCCATGAATAAAAGAAATAGTCAGAATAATAGTAGATACTGGACTAAGGAAAAAGAGCACTAAATCAAGGAAGATGCACAAAAGAAGTATCTTCTTAGCCCCAGTGCTCCACAGCTGACATTAGGTAAACCATTCTCATTTGTAATATTTCTTTTTATTTAAAATAAACTAAAATGTGGAAGCTAAGCTTTCTGTTCAGAAGATGATTTAATGCTAAATAGCATTGTATCTTGTTTTAAAATTTATCAAAATTCAGCAGTTTAAGCCATTAGGTAAAAAATGGGATAGGCATCACTGGCTTAAATGTCTCTTTTCGTATCTGAAATGCATTTAAAACATTATTTTTGTGGCAATGAAGGTAAAAAGGTAAAAGCAGTGCATTTTTATCAAGATATATTCTTCAGCAGAAGCAAGAAGTTCTTTTAATGTCAGTTGAATGTCACAGCTTTGTTTACATTTTATTCTCAAGAAAACATCAGTGATTTGCTTTCTGTATTTAGTTGGGGGAAGGTTCTAGCATCAAGTTTTGTTTTTTTTTTTGAAGTCTATTTGAAATGGTCTGGTTTATTCCTTATTGTGTAAAAAGACATTTAATAATGCTGCATGAAATGTATTCTTTGTTAATATATACCCAGCTTTGCTCAAAGTTAAAAAGGTTTGTTTTTACAATGGTCCTGAGGCTAAACCAGGGAGGAATTAACACCTGTAGCTAAATACCTTTTTCAAATTTAGAAGCAAACATGCAGCAAGATAAAAGTCACAGATGTGAGGGCTTGGAATGATGCCTGGTGAGAAAACTCACTTTTAAATCGTGTTATAATAATACAGTGGTGGAGCAGTGACAGATGATATTGCTTAGAAAAACAAAGCCAGGGAGCATCTTAACAGACCAGGAGTCCAAATGTGCTTCTTGCCTCTCAGTTCCAGCTCTGTATTTCCCTTTTCTAAAGATTTCAACTGTATTTTTTGCCATGAACCTCTTCTGGTGTCCATCCTTCCTGTTGCCTTGATTGGGCACTACTTAAAGAACCTTCTGGCTCCAAAATTTGCAGTTTTGAGCATAATAAACCTTCATCATCATTAATAACTGTTTTATTTACTCTTTTTCATGGAAACACCCTTTGGCCTCCCTGAAGACCAGGATGGCTTTGCCACAAGAACTGTCACAGCTGTCCCAGCTCCAGAGGGAACCCATTAAACCAGGGATGCTCCATCCAAGCACATCTGCCCTTGGAATCAGCTCAAGATTCAGAGGGAAACTTCAGACAGTGCACAGCAAGTGAGTGTAACCAGTGACAGGACAAAGGTAATAAGATGAGGTAATTAGCACTAAATTTACATGGTTACAGTTCTAAAGATGGGAGGGTTTTTTCCTTTGGTTCATTTTGAAGAGGGGATAGCAGGGGGGAAAACAGAAAAGAGGTATTGGGGTTAAAATGAACATCAATAATGAGTGATTATGGATGCTAAAGGCTGAGGTGAAAAAATGCAGCCCAGGTGTGAGCATGTTTTCTGCCATTATTAGAGAGACTAAGCATTTTCTCTTTAAATCACAGCACTGACTGAATTTTCCCACACAAGTGTTTGTGCAAGGGATTTAAAAGACTGGGCTGAAATATTTTTTTGAAATTTCAATTGTTCCTGGGTTTTACTTTGTAGTATTTTCACCAACATTATCATATTATTTCAAAATGCATCTGTCAAACTTTCTCTTCCTCAGTAAGGATTGTGTGGTTTAAACATTAAAACTGCAAAACAACTTTGAAAATGTAATTTAATGCAACACTTTCTTCTTGAGTTTATGGGTAATCAAAGTTTCACAGGTTTGTGTCATTCATTTTTTTCAATTGGGGTTTGATACCTAAAATCCAGCAGTAATAGTTTAAAGGTTAATGCATGTAAACACTTCAATAAGGTTCATTTAGGATAAAAACTTGGTTGTAAATGGGTGTGTCAGTAAATGGGTTGGGCTTTTAAACTTGATGCATAAGGATGAATATTCTTGGATGTCTTGAGCTGTGATAAATGTAGGTTTCATTGCTTTCAAAGGGTTGCTTTGAGAATAACTCCACTCTAATTTTAGCTTTGACCACACATCCCTCCTTGTGTGTCCTGCTGCCAGTTTTCCTTCAGAAACTGTTGTATAAAAGTTTTCCTTCCAAACACCTGTACAACCTGTCTCTCACAAGTGTCCCATCTGCTTTGTGTTATTTAGAAGTTCAGCTTTGCTGCCAAGCTCTTTTTGTCTGGCAGTTTAAATAACCCATTTGTGAAGGCTTCAAATAAGCATTTTCTCTTATCCTGGGGGTATACAGGAGGCTTTCCACAAAGCCATCTCATTTTCTTCCTTAGAACAGCCTCTGACCACAGTGCTTGGAAAGAAATCAAGAGCAGGCATTTTTTTAGGTTGTGATACTGTCTTTCATGCTGTCTCTGCTTTGCTTTCTTGTTCACTCCCCCTGCACCCAGATTTTCTCATCCCAGAGGCCATCACTCGATATATTGGGCCATCAAAATGGGATGACAAAAGTAACAAGGTGGGGCCTGGGTGAACCAAACCACATGCAGGGAAATCACTCCCCAATTTGTTCCAAAAGCCATAAACCGACCCAGTTGAAACCTCAAAGCTGTTGCTCTAAAACATGGATTCAAATTGATTTATGCTTGAAGAATGTCATGACCTCACAAGGAAGTAGGTTAGGCAGATAGTTCAACTAAAGGGAAGACAGTATTCCCTGATAGATCCTTTAGTACCTCTCAAAAGTTCTTTTAAAAGATCAAAGGCGGTTTGTACGAATTTTAGATGATTAATGATATACATCTGTAGATGGATGAGCTCAGAATGAGAATTTTTGCCTCAAAAATTAACAAATCCTGCCCTAGAATAATGAGACACTTGAGCAAGGGGATCACCAAAACCCCATGATTTGCTAGGATTCCTTTTTTCTTCATGAGAAATGGGTTTGGATGCACAAGCTGCCTGATGGGGGTTTTGAAAGCTTACACAGAACAAATATGTGCTGGATAGTAATGTCAGATTTATGCAGAGATTCTGGTAAGAATGAAAGAGTTCACCCTTTCCTTCCCATCTAGGACTGGAACTCTCATCTAGGTGTCATCAGCTTGCATGTAATTATTTGTAATTATTGCATGTCACACTTCCTTTCTTGTTTTGTCAAATACCATTGAGGCCTCACCATGGACTCGAGTTACTGCTTCTTACACAAACCTTGGCCATTTCTCCATGGACTCTGGTCTATCAACACAAGCAGCTTCTTCTGCTCCTCAAAGATGATCTCTATATTCTGCCAGCACATGGGTTTTGCTGCTGAGGTACTGACTCTGGACTTTATCTGCCACTTGTGGGGCAGGCAGGAACACTGAAGGTATTTTCACTGATTCCTTCTTTAAGGAAGCAGAGATTTCACATGTACATGCAGCAAGGCACCTCACATTCATTGCTGGAGAGGGACAAGCTCAGCTGTAACAGTGACAGCATCACTGGCCTCTTGTGACCATCTCTTTGTCTCTTCATGCCCTTTATTTCTCTTTCTTATGTCACAGCCTCATTAAACTTCAGAATTTTGCAGCAGCCACAGTTCTTTATTATACTACTTGATTACTTTTTCTTTTTAAGAATGCATAAATGCATTGCTGAGGAAAACTTCACAATTCTGAGATTTTATTTATACTGATTACTTGAAATTATGTTGTTGTTACATCCTTTAGTTAATCCTATTTTAAAGGCTCTGAAAAATATCCAAATAAATCCAAATTACTCAGCAAATAAAAATGTACATTAAAAAAATCCTGTATAAATCTTTTATGTAAAAGAGGTTCTGATAATTACTGAATAGCTAATCCATTAAGGGTTTAGACTGGAAGGGATCTTAAAGATCATCCAGTTCCAACTCCCTGAAATGGTCAGGGACACCTTCCACTATCCCAGCTTGCTCAGAGCCCCATCCAACCCGGCCTTGGACACTTCCAGGGATGGGGCATCCACAGCTTCTCTGGGCAACCTGTGCCAGGGCCTCACCACCCTCCCAGGGAAGAATTTATTCCCAATATCTAATCCAAACCTACCCTTTTAGGGTTTGAAGCCGTTCCCCCTTTGTCCTATCTCTCCATGCCTTTGTCAGAAGCCCCTCTCCAGCTCCCTTTTAGCCCCTTTAGCTACTTAATAGTAAGAAACACGTTGCCGGATGGTGCTTTGTCTGATGATAGATTTATATGGAGTATCTGTATAAAATATTTCTAAGCAAATGCATCAATAATGAATTTCATATGAAGAAAATCCATTGTCTGTAGAGGCCAATGGGGTTTATTCAGTGCTTTGTTGTTATTGCTGCTCAGAAACCAGGAGTGCTTGAGCACCCTTCCTTGTCACTTCCTGCTGAAGGATGGGTAAAAAGAAAGAGATCCACACAGCATGGAAAATCCACACAGCATTGTGCAATACTCAGGAAATAATTTGCTTTGCAACCCAGGGCTACAAATATAACTGAATAATTGGACTCACAATTGTACTTACTTTATTTTCCTGAGGTACTGCTAAAAGTCATCAGCTGGAGGAAGAAAAGAAGGGAAGATTCTACTTATGGACACCATTTAGCTTTGAATAAGTGGACCAACTCAGTGGCCAACTCTGATATTATTTTGAACATGACAGGGTAGAGGAAGATTGGTAGTATTTGTGCACTTCTGAAGTTATGACTGTAGAGAAGCCTTTTTATCTGTTCTTGCAAAGCAGGTATAGTTTATTCCCTGCTTCAAATAAACCCCAATAAATTCCTGTTAGATATGATTCTGGCCTTCATTCATCAGGTAAACATTTGCTGTTTATACAGTTCAAAACATTTTTTGTCTTCTCAAAAGTTGTGTTAATTTCAATACAGTACAATAATCCAGTAATTTCAATAATAGTACAACAGTTATTTCTATCTGGGAAACAAAGTAGGTGCACACCCAATGCCAGACAGTCACTTCCTCAGGTTATCTGATGAAATGTCTGCATTTTACCTTCATGGCTTGCTCAATGCACATGTGTAGCATGGGCAGAAATACATCCTGCTTTATTACATTCTGTAATCTATCATCTGGATAGATGTGTGACTAGATCAGACAAGTGACTGATGGAATGGAGAGCTGCTTCAGAGAGGTGATGATGGTAATTAGAATTATCCCAACTGCTTACAAGTTTCTTTCCACAGTGCATTTTAGGGTAGTTTTCCTGCCTGTACCCCTTTTAAATTTTTTAGAAGACTTTTCACAGCCAAGTCCGTGTTGTGAATCAAAGTCTTTGAATAACCTTAGACACAGGAGTTTTGCTTTTTACATCAACATTAGTTTGAGGTGAACTGTCCACAGACAGGTGGGAGAGGTCTGGAAAGATCTGCCAATTTCTGGCTACCCTGAAAGTCTGAAACTTCACAAGAGAGAGCAAAAGACAGCACGCATTAAAAAAGGTTACTTCAGATTTGGCACAAAAAGGGAAATGCCTCTGGAATTCTTTTTGTCCTCGGTGTTTCGTTCGCTTTCCTCCCTCAAGGGAAAAAGCCACTGTATCTGAAAGCTTTGCCTCCAGCTGGCTGCTGGCCATTAATCCTCTTGTGTTTGCCAGCTCAAGAGTGCTCACTGCTTGTTCTGGCCTTCACTCCTTTCCCAGTTTCCCCTTCCTCTAAGAGCCAACTGCTTTTTTTGTCCAACTTTGTATCTTTTGTCAGGACAGAGATCATCAGCATTTGGTGGGAATTTAGGTCAGATAAAGGTGAAGTTTTCTTGTAGCCTGTCAACTCACTTTCTCTTTTGTTTTATTGTCTGTGAGAAACGCTGCATTTGATGTGTATCACCCCTTGAAATGTAATGTCTCTGTTGGGAAAGGGGAGAAAAATTAATCAGATTTCATTTCAAATGTTTGCTTTATAATTTTTTCCTCCAGGCAGTAGCAGTTGCCATTTCTTCCTTTCTGCCACCCCATGTGTTGGTAACACAAAATTCACAATTTCATAAACCAGGTTTATTTTCACTCAAAAGATTGCAGTAATCACAGAAGGAAACTGATGACCTTTCAGAATTTTTCTTGTCAGCATATTTTTTCCTTTTCAGCTGTTAGAATGCTTTAAAGTCAGGTTTGGTTCTGGGGTTGTTTTTTTTTTTTTCTTTGAAAAAACAGGTGCTGCATTCATGTTCCCATGTAGTCCATTAAGGGAGTACATTTTAATATAACTATTCAAGCACATAATACATGAGTCTTTTAACTAAACTACCTAAGTGAATATCTTAATGAACTAAATGTAATCATCTTGAAAAGTCATTTTAATTCCAGGTTTTTATGGTAAGAAATATAATTTAAGGTTATTTTATGATGAAGCACTTTATGCTTTTTTATAACCTTTTTTAAAAGCATATGGGAAAGCAGAGTTTGTAACTGAGCTCTACAGGAGTACACTAACCTGGAATAATTTAGTTCTGGGGTTGTCATGTGAATATGTAGAGACTTACAAAATCCTCTTAACACTTTAATTTTAAAAATATGCATGTTGTAGAGTGTTCATGGATTGATTAATTAAATGTTTTTACATTCTGTAGTCTAGCCTGTTTCACCTGTACCAACAAGACGAAATATATTGTAAGTAATTGTAATTTTAATTATTTTCCAGTCATGCCTGAAAACCTTTGAAAAATGTACAGGTAAAAAGTTGTCCTATGTGTAGAAAAGAGCAGTATCAAACCAGAGTAATACATGATGGGGCATGCTTAGTTAAATTGAATGAATTAGGTAAGCCTTACTTCTGCTACAGGTGTGTCACTGGACAATATTTATTTCTTTATAATGTTCCAAATGCATTACACTTTTAGTAAGAAACTAGACAGAATGAATGCACTACAAAAGTTAAAATTTAAAAAAAATTAAATCATTGTTTCACACAAATAATGAAATTATATAAATTCGAGTTTCCTCTTCTTGAGCAGAATTGTGTCTTAGAGAATTCAAGCTTCCTGGAGGGGATATATTGTTAGAAAAGAGTATAAAATCTTGAGCAAAGCAGTGCCTCCTAAGGATAAAAAATTAAGAAAGCAATTATTTGACAAAAAGTTATGTTGTATTTGCTTCCTTGGTCTGTTTCCCTGGGGCAACTCAGCTTCCTTAAACCAGAACTCCTGAATATCACCTTTTCACTTATTCCTTCTTATTTATACTAATCAGGCAGCACTGGAGCCACTCAGTTGTCAGTCTGTTCATTCCATCATCTTTAGAATCAATGCAAAATCCTTCCCTGTAGCAGAGAAAAAGATTATGAAGGTGACTGAAGAATGCTGAGGTTACACTCAGAAGTGCTCAAGCCCTTAAGTTTAGAGAAAATTATAAAATCTGTCAGCAGATCTGTCCTCAAGGAACAGACTGGAACAGACACCAGCAACACTTGGATTTTCCTGCTGTTTGAAAGCCTGGGGGAGCAGATGGAGGCCTCTTCCCAAGAAGGTGGCCAGCTTCCCAAGGGCCCAAGATGCCACGCTGAGCCATGAAACAAGGTCTCAGCAACAGGAGGCTGAAGAAGGCTCCTAAAGATGCTGAAAGCTACAGCTGAATGTCGCTGGTCAAAATCTCTCCCACTGAACCTCAGGTGGCTGCAGTAGCAACTCTCCAAGCTCCCTCCCCTTCGCTACCTTTAGGGTCTCTGTCTTTGGCAGCTGCCCACACACAAAATCCATGGGAAGGTTTTCATCCCACCCAGTGTCCACAGAGAGGCCTCAGCAGCAGAACTCATCCTCTCATGTAACTTCAGGATTTTACAGGGAACAAAATGAGCACTGCTTTTCCACCTTCTGCTAAGAATAAATTTATATAAAGCCTTCTCATAACAATTAGCCAGGTTTGAATAAATTCAGTGCAAGTCATGATTAAAGGACCTGCACTTATTTTTCTTAGTGGCTTTCAAGTGGGAGCTGTAGATGAGTTTTCCTGCTGTTCGCTCTTGCACTTTTAAGTGTTGGTTAATGAAAGTATTAAAGAAAGTTTTCACAAGGACCTATCCATTTCCAGACTCTAAAAAGCTTCTCTAAAATAAAATGTGCTTCTCAAAATTGAACTGTGATTTTAAAATGTCACTCCCTAAACATTAGCATAATCAAATGGCATCACAATAGCAAAAAAACCCACTCAACTATTTTTTTAATAACCCTGCCTCCTCTGGAAGGATCACAAAGGTTAAATGTCAAGTTTCATATGCTTGAATAAATATCACTAAATAAAAAACAAGGTCTGAAATATTAGCACTAGGAAGGACACATATTGCTTGTTTCAGAGTGCTACAGTAGCCCTTATTGCACCTGGCATTAAAATTTTTAATAATCTAGATCAAAGGAGATAAGAAAGGTCACTGAAACCAAAGTAGGCTACTTTTTAGCACTCCTATGCACAGAGAGCAGGGTGTTGCTTCAGCATGTTAGGTAGTGAATTTCTTTGATCCTACCTATAAATGTCACTCTGTATGTCATTTAATTGTGGCATAGCCTTTTATTGGTGCAATTAAATCTTTTCTAATGCATTACATTATCTCCAGCCCTGCTCCAAACCCTGCCATTGTTTAGGGAGCGAGGTAAGTCATTGTGAAATGATGCAGTTGACTTTAGTTTCCTCCTCCCCCCCTCCACATGATTTCTCCCAACGATTTTAATTTAAATCTCCCCAAACAGTATAATGGTCCTGGAATTTGTTTAGTCGTTTGACTTCCTTTATCACACAGAGATGGTAAACATTCTGTTGCTAACCTGAAGTGGCTCCAAGCAGCACAAACCGGGAGGATATTAAACCAGTAAAAGCTTATCAACTGATTCATTGATACGCTGTAAATTCCAGCCTTTTCATTTTACTTTTGAGGGTTGCCATAAGTCAACACATTAGTAAGCAATTTGCTGACATTGGATCACTTAAAAAGGCTTCCCCATGGACAAAAGTTCACCTCGGCGCTTTGTTTCATCGTTCCGTTTTATCATCGTCTTGTGCTGCTCTGCAGATGACTGATGCAGCTCTGCATACCTTTGGGGGATTTCAGTCACTTTATGCCCCTCTGTCCAAGCTTTAGGAAGTCTCAGACATAAAATGTGCAGGATGTGGTGTTTTCAGAAATAAACTCGATTGCTGTTTCAGTTATTCTAGGATTAAAAGTTATTCAGTATTATGCATTAAAACAGAGCAGAATTTCATTTTTACATCCTAGAACATGACAATAACTAATTATTCAAAATGCTGATTTCCTTTCCGTTCACATTGATGGTTCACGCTGATTTACCAGTTAGCAAAAATTCTGGGTTAAATTTCAGTTACACTTCTTTATCTTCCCATCCTTAGACTTTATTTACTGATTGATGGATACGAGCTGGGTCAGGTCATACTACAGAAAATCCAGGAGTAGCTCAAAGAAGGCAGTACCTTAGCAGCAGAGGAACTTCATAGATTCTTGCCTCATGTAGGAAAAAATTTTCCTCTTTTTTTTTTTACAGTTCCAGCTCAAGAACACTCACAGAACCAGGTCAGGTCTGGTCAAGTCTGAAACCACTATGAATGAAAACCAAGCATAACTCAGGGCCAGAAGTGTTTTCAAATTGACCAACCTTTACTTGATGGTGAACAGAAATCCCAAATTATGTTGGGATCCCAAGAGTTGAGTGTAATCTTACCTTGTTCTTCCTGAAGCCAGATTTAATATGGAATCAGCAAGGGCAGTTAAAATTGCAATGCTGAGACTCAGTTCTAGAACCCAGCCAACAACAGTCAGGTACAACTTCCCAGGGTTGTTATTGATCAAACACATCATCACATCAAATATTAAAGGTATAACAGCGTTTCATGAGTCATTCAGAGAGCACATGGTGTCCCTGGTCAGGATTGTTTGGAGACCACAAAGTGTAAATATTGGAGGAGGCCTGTGGTGGGACTGCTGTTTGTTTGTTTTTTGTTCCACACATACCACTGAAGGTCACTGTGAACGTCTGGGTGGCAGAGACTGGGATGTTTCTTCCTTGACACTGAGCAAGGGGATGCAGCAGGTTCCCCACCTGCTCTTTGCTACACAGAATTCTCTCTCAGAGGACAGGAGGGGCTGCTGCTCTTCCCATCACTTTGGGATTTAAATACATCCACAATACAAAGGGAACTTCTTTTATGTTACATTGCTAAATCAGCATTTACTAACAAGGAAACTATTCCCATTTCTACTGACAAATGGATACATCCTTTCAATAGCCTGTTGTGTTAGGGATCATTTGGGAACACAGTAAATCATAACAGTCCTCAGTTAGTAGTGAATCAGATCATAGAATGAAAAGAACATGAGATCATGTTAGCAGAAAATTTTGGAAATTCAAAGTTTTAATATAAATTCTTAGCGAGTTTCCCACATCATTCCCAAGGGATTTTTGTGATATTTGGGCTCTTGATTTCTTTGAGTCTAGAAAAGTTCATTTTAAATATTGAGACATGCTATAAAGGGTCACTTTTGCAATTGGAAGGGAGCAGATGTGCTGGTAGAGAAAAGCTACTAAAAGAAAAAAAAAAGTTAAATAAAACAACAGGGATGTGTTCAGGTGCCATGAGGCTGTCTGACCTTGAGTTCAACCCTTCTGCCACCTCCCACTTCCCAACCCACACTCCCTGAAAAAATGGCTCCTTCTTTTCCTAGCAGGTTTTCTCTCACAGGAAATGCAAGGAAAGAAATGCTCACATTGCCTGATCACCATACAGATGTCAAAACATCCCTTAAAACTGCTGCTCACATTCAGGGGCAGGGACACACAGACAAGTCCAAGACTTGTGTGAGACCCTGCAGAGCTTTCAGGTACAGGGGTACATTAGGAGCAAGTGGTCACAGCGAGCTGGGATTGCACTCAGGATGATTAAATTCAGGAAAAGCAATCCTTCTGGGTATTTATTTTGTTGGGCCCTTGTGGGAGCATCTTCAGATATGACAATGAGATCACCCAGGCCTATATGCAAGATGCAGAAACATACTCAAGGCAGTAAAAAGGCATAAAAATCTATACTGAGGACAACACCTGAGATGCCTCTTCTCCCATTGTCTGTCAAAAAAACCAACCCAAACCAACCAATCCCAAAAAAACACAAAGAAAGAAGTACTGAAGACATGAGGGAGTGCCAGAGCTCAAGCTTGGAGGTTTCTGTGTCCACTTGAGCTCTGCATTTTCAAAAATATGTAAGCATCACCACAGACAGCAAAAAGGATGGTAAGAGGCTTCCATAAAACTGTTGAGGGACTTGGGGGTCACTTCTCATATAGAAAATAAAGGGAAATGGAACCTTTCAGGTGTGGAAGAAGCTGGTGCAAGCAGAAAGGCTTGTTTTACTATGGATGTTTGAGAACAAAATTAAAGCTTAAAGCATGGCAAGGGCCCTTCCCATTTGACATTTATGAAATCTTGGACAATTAAACACTGGAATATACTGCCTAGAGACAGCACAGCAATCCCATCACAGATAGCCCCTGCCAGGCTGGTTAAATACCAGGAACAAGGCAGCTATGTTTGATCCTGTGCAGCTGGATGGATCAAACATCTCCAGGTCCCTTCCAGCCACATGATTCTTGAACTTTAAAAACAGCCTCAACTCTCCTGTGAAATGGAATTGAAAGTCTGAAGCTGTTTAAGTTACAGTTTAGGAAGCATGGTGGTCAGGGGTTTAAGATGTAAAAATTGCCCTTCAGTCAAACTACTCAGTGATTGAAAACTACTTACAAATTACATAATGAGCACACTTTGCTATAAACAATCCCCACTGGCCTAAAGCAGAGGGTTCCAATTCATTGCACACCTGTCTTAAAACACAGGGCTCTGATGACTCTGAATGTGGAGGAATCTCCATCACATTCCCTACCTCAGCTATTTTAGAAATGCAACCATTTGAGGACCTCAAAAGTCCCTTAAATTGGGAGGAGGAGGAAGAAGAGAGACAAACACAGCTATTTGTACCAATTACTGACAGGATAATTGAGAATGACACAGATTCTTATTGTTTCCCTGCTTATAACAAAAAAAGGCACAAAACTCTGCTATAAATCACACTTTATTGAAAACACAGTAAAAAAAAATTCCTACAAAACATTCAGTGTAACATTTCAAACAAAGAAAAAAAAAACATTACCACTAGATTCCACAAAACAAAACAAAAAATCAGCCTAGCTAAGGCAGCAGATATTTCTTTTTTCTTTTTTTTTTTTTTTTTTGTAACACAACAAAATACCCACAACAGAGAACATTATAAATCATAATTCTGGATGACCTAAATTGAACCAGGAAGGGCTTGGTGGGGAGAAGGTATCTACACCAAAAACTGTTGTGATTTATTAACACTCAAAGCACAATTTTTCAACTGTGTTATACCTTGGTCAGACACATCCACGTGAAAGAAAAGCCAGCTGCTCAAGACTGTGGAGTTTACAAAACCTAAAGCACAAATCAGACCAAGAGGGGACCACCAGCTCCATTCAGCACCTCCAGCCTCACACAGATTGTGCATAATTTATATTTTTTTCTTTTTTTGTAAACTGTGATATTAACCAGCAACCCTGCAGTGACAAACCTGAATGTGCCCAGTGAAGGTACCTGCTGCCACCACCACAGCCCAGCCAGCAGCACCCACAGCCATGGACAGGCCAGCTCAGAACTGCGTTTTTATGGTCATGCCACTCAAGCACACATGAAGCCAATTCCAATTCCATGTGACAGGGATCACATGAGAACATCCTCAGTCTCCTCACTGAGAATTTTAAAGACAAAATTTAGTGGAGACAAGAGCAATATGTGATTTCTATTTAGCTAATGTGTGGTTGGGTCCCAAATCCCACAGGAAAGGAAATGCACCCTTTTTTGGCGTACATGTGTTTCATACATACACACACCAAGATTTCAAATCCCTTGACACAAATGTATCTTCTTTTTCTATCCTCTTTAAAGCAACAGAAACCACACCAAATAAGCCAAAAATACTTTGAAACCTATCTTTAAGAAAGTAAAAGTGACTGAATTTTTTTGTTACATAAAGCCAAGGAGTAGAAAGTACTCACAAGAGATTTTGTGACTCTTAAGAATTTTGGTCCAGACTGGAAAAAACTCATGGTTAGGGGGAAATCATGCACCAGCTAATTTTCTTAAGCATTTAAACACACCCATTGAATCCACTGCACAGGTATCACCAACATGCCACTTCTGTGAATGAGCAATCACATGGGGGGAGAAGGCCCACAATGTGCCCAGACAGGTGAAATACAAAAATCCAGAGAAGAGGTGAGGAGCCTCCCCTCAGCACCTGGCAAAGCCTGACCCTGATGGGAGCAGGAGAGCTGACACAAAGTGTGTGCACTGAGGGAGGCAGGGAGAGCTCAGGTCTCTCTGTACTTGCCACAGCAGAGGAGCTGCAGAGCAGCCACACAGCAGGAGCGTTAGGGCAGTGACAGCCACCCCAAGGGCTCCCAGTGGCCCAAGCAGCTCATTCCCCTCCCTGAGAAGTGGGGCTGTGCCCTCATATCACTGACAGCTAAAAGCACAAATGTATGAATGACTAAACCCTCTCACTCGTGATTCCAACTGACTTGTGCTCTTGGTAATTTGTTAGAGGACCCTCTAGTGACAGGATTGCTTCAATGGATCTAGTGGTAAAAAAACCAAATTCATCCAAGTGAACATTTTTAGAACAGTAGTGGAAGAACAGTTCTAACAGGGGAATACCTCTGTACAGGCTACATGGGAAAAGAAATACATTAAAATCAAAGCAAGTGCCCTAATACTTCAGTAGCTGGTCTCTATGGAAGCAGGGAATAGATGAGGAATGCAAAATAAAACCCTGTTCAGAACAGGAGCTTCATCCAGTGATGCTGACTATAAAACTTAATGTAATGGGGGTAGGGAGAAAAGCAACAGCAACACTTGGGGTTAGTGACCAACAAACATCTAGAAGCAGCATTTCAAAGTGCTTGAGTAGGTAGATATCAACACTCAGATACCTAAAAGCCTTTAAGAATCAGGATTTCCTAATTTCTATGTTGATGTAAGGCCTTCATACAGATACAGTTTCTAAATAGCTTGGAATTCAGTATGTCAAGAATATCAGCATTTACAGGATATTTCTCACACTATTTCTTTGACTGAAGTCACCTTTCGTGTTTGCTAAAACATTTAATGTTATATATATTTTAAAAAATTAGCAATAAATGAAACTAAAAAGTTACTGATAAAGTATGGTAATTAACACAAAACTAGCAAGCATCCCCAGGTTTCTGTTGCCAAGACAGAGATACCTTCAGAAGTTCACAGGCTTCTATAAAAGT
>VWYE01014052.1:129985-151314 GCA_013398995.1 Alaudala cheleensis | reverse complement strand
TAATGTTTGCTGGTAAATCTCCTGCTACATCTCCAGACACAACCAGGGTTTTTCATGGAAACTTAGGATGATAGAATAATTTGGATTGGAGAGGGACTTTAGAGGGCATCCCCCTGCCATGAGCAGGGACATCTTTAATTATGTCAGGGTGCTCCAAGCCCCGTCCAACCTGACCTTGAACATTGTCAGAAATGAGGCATCCATCACCTCTCTGGGTGTTCCAAGCCCCAACCTGGCCTTGGACACTTCCTTTGGACACAACTTTCGCCAGAGTTTCACCATCCTCATTGAAAAATTCCTTCATTATATCTACTTCCAATCTGTCTTTTTTTCTTTTTTCAGTTTAAAACCCTTGCTCTGTCATTACAGGCCCTGCAAAAAATTCTGTCCCCATTATTTTACCTTTTCCTGAACCCATCTGTGCTTTCTTTGAGGAAGGGCATCACCAAACCCAGCAGCAAGAAAGATACTTAGGGCAGCCTTTAACAAGTGAGGAAAGCTCAGCCATGTGTTGAACCCTTATGGACAGGTCCAAACTGTCACATTTAACTCCCCCAGGTCCCTCAGTCCCTCCCCTCAGGACAGGTTCTCTGTGTCCTTCACCAGTGTCATTTCCCTGCTCTGGACCCATCCAGCACCTTTTAGTGAGGGGCCCAAAACTGAAGGCACTGATTTTTTCTAATTGTGATAAAAAAATGAGCTCAAACATCACTCACTNTCCCAGATGAAGCATCCCACAAGAGTCTGTGGGCTCTTTGGAAAATGGAGCCTCTCCAAGAGTTTGCTGCATCACTGTATTGAGGAGAACTTTTGTATCCAGGATTAATTTTGTTTGCAATCCCTGTGTTTTATCCCTTTATCCTGCCTAATTTTTTTTTTTCCCCACAAGAAATCCAGGCACATTATACCAGCAAGGAACCCCCACCTTGAGGCAATGTGGGGTGGATGCAGCTTTGGCATCCCCTCTTCAGAACTGTTCTACAGACCCCAAACCCTCTGGAGATGAAACAACAATCAAAGATTCCATTTTTATTAGTTTAGTTTAGTTCAGCTGTATTTATGTGGATACAAAGTGTTGGTATGTGATTTAAGGAAAAAAAAAGTGATAAATTACAGTTTTTCCATTTTAGGATGTAGGCAGTAGAGCAAATTACATATTTAAATTTCATGGAAGGAGAGAATCAGTTTTAAGGGAAGATAAGAAAAATGAAGACCTGGCCCATTATCTGTTTTGAGAATATATGTTTTTTTTCCTCCAGTATCACTCCCAGCCCCCTTGCTTTTTAATTTCTCCACTCTCTTAACTTGCTTTCTCATAGTAGGCACTCAGAAAATATGACCAGGTTAAGAATGAAGAACACTTCAGGCCTTTTTTTCCCATTCCACTGTCCTTTCATCTTCATTTTGTTCTGATGTGGGCACTCAGCTCAGGTTGAGTGGACTTCAGAAGTTCTTGGCTCCCTAAGACAGGGGAGCTCAAAGCCTTGTTCAAGTTCTGCCCCTCCAGATGAGCTTGGACTGCCCACGCTGCTGCCTTGTGTTTCTTTGTCTCAGCACCAAAACCTCTTTGACCAGGAATGCTGAGTGCCAACCTCCCAGCACTCCATGACAGGAAAAGCAGGAGTTAGGGGGCACAGCATTAAATTGCAAACCTGCCACTGGATGATCCATCCCTTGGAACACAAAGGGGAGGCTGGGAAGTCTCAAGAGCTGCTGCATGGTTTCCTTCGTCTCCACATCCACTTTGTGAAAGTGAATGAATCATTTCTAAACCTTCTTCCTCCTAGAAGCCAAACAAAACACACAGAAAATTTGCTGAACTTGTTTCCATGAAAGTTTGAAATCAGTCATATCAGGTTATCTCTCATTTTTCTCAGCTGGGACATGGGCAATCACTGAAATGAGCTTGTGTATCTGAATTAAACATATCCTTTTTTATTTCTCTATTTTCCCCATTCCCAAACAACTCCCCTATACCCAAATAGAGTCACAAATTCAAGAATGGGCAAGCTGCACCCATTAAAGGGAGGTCTTAGTTTTAGTGAATATTTAAAATGTCAGGAAGTTAGGAGATTCTATTTTTTTATTAGTTTAATTTAGTTCGTCTATATTTATGTGGATACAAAGTGTTGGTATGTGATTTAGAAAAAAAAAAGTGATAAATTACAGTTTTTCCATCTTAGGATGTAGGCAGTAGAGCAAATTATATATTTAAATTTCATGGCAGGAGAGAGTTAATCAGTTTTAAGGGAAGAGAAGAAAAATGAAGACCTGGCCCATTATCTGTTTTGAGAATATAACTTTTTTCTCCAGTATCACTCCCAGCCCCCTTGCTTTTTAATTTCTCCACGTTCTTAATTTGCTTTCTCATAGTAGGCACTCAGAAAATATGACCACAGGCAATGCTTTAGGGAGAGAAAAAATTCTGGGAACATGAAAGAAGACATAGCAAAGTCAGCAAACTGCATCTATCGGGGAAATGCATTTCAGGCTCCCAAAATTGCTCATAATGTATCTGGAGTTACACCATTCCCTGGATTCTCCCTTCAGTTTGTGCTGAACATACTGCACTGCATAGGGAGACCAGCACAAGTAATTGAGGGGGCTTGGGTCCCTTCCCTTCCCTTCCCTTCCCTTCCCTTCCCTTCCCTTCCCTTCCCTTCCCTTCCCTTCCCTTCCCTTCCCTTCCCTTCCCTTCCCTTCCCTTCCCGAATCAATATGATCACCTTGATTCCGAGTCCATTCACTCACTTTAAGTTTATTAAAATGAATATAAATTACTCTGTGCTAGTTAAGTCATGGCAAATAATTCAGATATAGCCTAAAAAAATTTGGCATCAACTTGTTTGATTTAGGTTAACTGCATCCTCACTGCTTTTCATGCAATATTCATTCTAGTGAAAGAACGTGATATTAATATTAATATAAACATGCAATTTAGAGTTGTAATTCTAAGGTAATTGTATATCATTGCTTTCATATTATAAATGCAGAATAACAATAAAAGTCAATGTTTCCTGCCTAACAGGCATAAAAATGAGCAAATGTAAATGAATCATTTTAACAGTTCTGAAATTAAACATTTTGCTCTCCTCTATCAAAATAAGAAATTTGAAAATTCAAATTTTAGCTTTTCTCCCACTCCTAGTTTTGAAAAGAACATCTAATTATTTGATTTGGCTACCAGAAGAGAAATTACAATGCAAAAAATATGAAAATCTGCACTTTGATAAACAGATTTGTTTATGGAATTTCAGAATACTTTCCTAAAGATATAATGATAGCACTTCTTTAAAAAATGGCTCTCAGAATTGCTGTTCCATTTTGACAACATTGGTCTCTGTTATTGAGGTTCATCATGGTTAATGTTTTCTCTGACAAGGTAACCACAAGTTTTTTTTGGGGGCCACTTTTTTTCCCAGGGGCTTTAAAGTGAGTTTTCTCCTATGCTGGAATCACAAGAGCAGTGTCAGAGTTCCCTGAAGGACCAACCTTGTTTCAGTCTCTGTTTTTTTTTAATAAAGCCCCTCTTGTAACTATTGTTGGTTATAAGTTAATGATGAATCTGTAAAACTTCAGTGAAAACATATACCAGAAATACTCTTACAAGTGTTTTTGGGGTCTAAATGAAGGGACCTTGATCAGTGTAGTGGAGAGGGGGACTGGAATTTAGGAGAAGGCTTCCCTTTCCCAGCCCTGCTGTGTGTATGACCTTATCCACACCAATTTCTTTACTGAAACTCCATTTTCACTTCTCTTGTTCGTTGTTAATCATCATTTATAGAATCACAGAATCCCAGCATAGTTTGGGTTGGGAGGGACCTTAAAAACCCATCTCATTCCAAGCCCCTGCCATGGGCAGGGAACACATTCCACCACTGCAGGCTGCTCCCAGCCCTGTCCAACCTGGCCTTGAACACAATTAATCAAACACAACTTGATCACATCCCAGAGGCAGGGACATCAGGAAGACGCCTGGCTGACAAANAAAAAAAAAAAAAGATCAACGTTGCAGCACCAAGAACAACATCCAGCAAAGTTCTTATAATGTCAAAATTCCTTATGCAGTGCAGGATCTCTTGTGCAAATGAAGGTGCTGCTGTTTGGTCAGCTTCTCTCCTCCCCTAGGGGTTTCCCTTTGTGCATCCTCTGAATATGGAATTAGGCTGAAGTAGAGCAGCAAATCTATTTTGTGCAAGTCATGAAAACAGCCACAAGACAGACCAGGAACCGTGGAACAATCACAGCTTTGTGGAAACAAAAGCTGCAATTGCTCAGTTAATGTGACTCATGCAGAACACGGGCCAGAAAATCTGCATGGAACAACTGCTGCATGAGCCACAGTGTTCCTGCAGAGGCAATAATAATAGCACTGTCTTGGTTTTACTTTTTAAGGCCATGGACATAAAATCTTTGCCTAATTTAAGAGTTTCTTCCTTAATCACTACATCTGATAAAGATATAAATCTGTTTTCCATTCAGGGTTGTATTGAAACTGAATCCTTGAATGGTAAAATCCTTTGATAGGGTGTATCTGTTAACTCCTGCAGTTCCCTGTATCACCTTGCTGTTAAGATGAATAGATTGAGTTTGTTTTGTCTCTCATTATATGATAGATTCTCTTGTACGTCACAGAATCACAGAATGGTTGAGGTTGGGAGGGACCTCTGGAGGCCATCGGGTTCATCCCCCCTGCTCAAGCAGGGACACCCAGCCCTGGTGCCCAGGACCATGTCTAGATGACTCTCAATAGCTCCAGGGAGGGAATTCCACAACCTCCCTGGGCAACCTGTGCCAGTGCTTGGCCACCTGCACAATAAAAATGTGTTTCCCTCTGTTCAGAGGAATCTCCTGTGTATCAGAGGGTGCACCTGACCCCTGGTCCTTTCACTGGACACCCCAGAGAGGAGCCTGGCTCTGCTCCCTTTGCATTCTCCCTTCAGGCATTTAGGTACATGGATAAAATCCCCCTTGAGCCCTCTCTTGTCAAGGCTAACCTGTCACAGCTTCCTCAGCCTTTCCCCATGAGGGATGCTCCAGGATCCCAATCACCTCAGGGGTCTTTTGTTGGACTCTGTCCATGTCCCCCTGGCACTGGGAAGCCTTGGACACAGCTGTGAGCTCACCAGTGCTGAGCAGAGGGGGCTGATCCCCTCCCACCTGCTCCCAACACCTCCAGTGCAGCCCAGGACACCACTTCTCCACGCTGGAGTGAAGGACACATTGCTGCCTCACATCCAGCTGGGTGCCCACCAGGTATTTTCTGTAATGATCAGACAATGTTTTGCTGACACCAGGGATGCCACATCCCTTTATTCAGTTCCCCAACAGCTTTATGGAAGGGATGCATCAGAATTTAACTTCATATTCCACGTGCTGTTGCCTCATACCTGTGACAGACGCCATGTGACCTTTATGAATAAGTACATTATATCCTTTTGTTTACTCACAAACGAGACACTTGGCCTTCTGCCCTCAAGTTCAAGCTCATGCTTGGTGGATCATCCCCTACAACCAAAAAAATTCCCTTTCAGAGGTGCTGCTTTCCAGAGCAGACTCCACCATTTCATTAGGGGGAAAAAAAAAAGATGTATTTTCCTCTAAAATGTTCCTCTAAGAAATTAATTTTTCACATTTTAATAAATTGATTACTGACACCCAGCTTGTTGAACAATACAGATCATGGTACATTTTCCCCTTTAACCAGGTTTTCTGCAATCTACCAATCAAATTACAAACATTATCATCAATGACGTTATTTATCCTCATCAATGAGAATATAAATTATTATCAAGGCAGGAACTGAAACATGAAACTCTTCTAGGAATTTACATGTTTAATCATTATTCTCTCTTTTTCATCCATTTCTGGATCAAATAGATAGATTTATACCCATTTATGCCATTTAACATTTTGATGTATTGCTGTATTTGTACTCAACATCCTTGTGGTTGCAAGTTAAATGTGCTCTAGAACTTGATCACTTTGTCATCTCATTAAAGGGAAGAAAGCCAAGTTTATTTGACAGCATTTGTTTTCTGTAAAGCTGTATTGATTAGTGTTAATTACATTATCCTCCTTTAATTTTTTTATTAATTGAGTCCTCAGTCAGATAATTCATTAGGGGGAACAGAACTGATGCCAGATTGATAAGTATCTAATTATGCGGATTTTTCTGTTCATATTTTGAAAATTTTAGCAACAAATTAGCTTCTGTGCTTCACCAAGTCATAAAAAAAGGAGAAATATTTATTTTCCAGACAGCTGATCATTTCTTTGAAAGCTCCCCAAGTTGTCATATTGTAAGATATTGTGCAACCACAGATGAAATAATTCCTTTGTTTTTATCCATAGCATTTTTTTCTTCTTTTGAGGCACTAGTTAATAATTGCTGTGAGAGGTTACAGGACCTGCTGCTCTGGTTTGATTATTTCACTAGACTGATCCCTGCCATGAAAATCTTCCCTCTCCCTTTTTTCTCAGTCTTGAAATTTCACAAACCTGGAAAGAGTGTCTTTCCATTATTTCAGGTGGAGGATGGAATAAAACCCCCATGTGTTAAATGTAAGAAAACCAAAAATCACCTGGAAAACCCCCAAACATTTCCACTCCTTGTGCCACATTGTCCCCTCAGCATGGGGACATGAAATCAGAACAATTCCTTATAATAATCTGAGAGATTCTCTGCAGAGCAGGAACTGAAATGCAGGGAACAAAATGAAACCCTTGTGTGGACAGCACACACCTCTCAATACACACAGATAACACACATTAAAATCAGATCAGGGATTATTTATGGGCTCATGTGTGTTCCTGCCAGAAGCAGGCTGAGTGCAGTTCAGCTGTGGGGTGGGCACACACTGTGGTTATAGGACAGGATTTCAGTGGGACAGGAGATGTTTGGGAACAGCCACTGGGGTTTCAGGGGCTAAACAGAATCCAGCTGTGGTGTCATTGTAGAGAATGATAATTTTGGGGAGTCATGAGGGAATAATAAAACAGTAAACAGCTTGAGCATTGCTCTGTCATCTCTCCTGATCTCACTCTTCCAATGCCAGAAGAGTTCTTGGAAAGGTTTTGGCTTGGATTAACGAACAGCCTCCCAAGCATGAGGATAAAGGAGTGGCACATGTCAGAGACCCTTCCTCTTGTGCAGTCTGGATGCAGTCACCTCTTTGGAAGGGGAAAAGCCATGCTGAATTGCTTTCCTGAGGAGTACAAGAAGCCTCATAGAATAAGGGGGAAAAATATTGCTAATAAACAGAGCTGCCTGGAATTAATCCTGGACCTATTGAAGTCCGTGGGGATTTTGTTATTGACTCAAGTAAAGGCTGAACAGGGTCATTAAGATAGCCCCAAGGTATGTGAGTACCAGAAATCAAGGATGTAGTGTGATATTGGAAAATAAAAGGAATTATCACTCTTTGGGGCTATTCTGTAACTAGGTGAAAGGAGGAAACTAGGAGGTTCTCTTTGAACTGGTATTTAAAGAATGCTGTTCTCAATGGTAAGTAACAGACACATTTTACCTAATCATCTTTAAATATTACTCAGTGAATCAGACTTCTGTTTGTCATCCCAAGAGTTATTAGAGTGTCATTAACGTTAGAAGGAAGATTTAGCATTTTGGGATATAAGCAAACTGCCATTATTATTATTATTATTATTATCACAGATCATCTTCATTGACACACACTATTATCATTTGAATAATAGAGTTGTTTATTTTGTTTACAAGGTGTGACTTTTACTTTGATCCTGGGGTCATTCAGCAGCTCCAGTCGATGCAGCCTTTTATGCTGTAGGCTGGGAATGTTCACCTCACTGAGGTTTCCTCTGATCCTTACAGGACTCCCTGAAATATGGGGCTGATATGACACAGGAGCTGCAGGGGACCCACACCATGATTCTGTAACACTTACTTCAACATTATGAAATGAAAAATGTGCCTTACTCCAAAAGCTAATTTGTGATTGATTTCTTTGGATTCATCTTTGGCTGTCTCCCTGCATGGTCCTTGTTGATAGTTGCTGTGGCACGTTTGTCTGATCTGAATTATGTGCAGATATTTTATGGAATGTTTTTAATGACCTTCCTGAGGGCAGGCTGTGTTTGCTGCACTTTTCACAAAGTTCAAGATGATCTGTGCGTCAGAAGTGACTCAAAAGAAGCAGCAAAGTGGCAAGAAGCTGCTTCTGCAAGCTGAGGTTACAGACTCCTGAGAAAGGCCACCCAGAAGTTACCAACAGCAGCTGAGATTGAGAAGTCAAAATCCATCTTCTATCATAATTGAATGAGTAATGAATGAGATGCAGTTTAAGTTTTGGAAGGCAATTGATAAAAAAAACCCCCAAAACCCAAAACAAACAAACAATCAAAACTCCAAAACCACCAAACCCCAAAAAAAGCAAAGACCTGAAACATTCTAATAAAGACTGAAATATATTCACTGCCCCAAATATTGGTTTTGCTGATTGAATAACAGGAAGAGCACATAGATCACCTGGCCCTGCTGATTGTGCTTGCAGAACACATCACATGTCAGGGAACCAACCACTTCCTTGGTTATGTGCTGGAGACACCTTTACAGCAGCCTAAGGATCAATTCCCTGACTGGTTTCCAGCTGAAGTTTGATTGTACAGGTGTGGCCATGCTGTGACTGTTGGCCTCAGGACCAGAGATTAATCTGTTTAGAAACACTAATGGAAAAAAAAACCCAGACTGCAAAAAAACCCAATCAACTAATAAACCAAATTCTTCAAAACTTCATCAGTGATTGCCTGGTTTCCCACTGGTGTAGTCTTTCTATGAGCCTGTTGGTTTCCATGAGGAATATTCTTCCTGTGCTCATTCCTGCTTGTCCATACAGTGGCCATTTTTGAGGTGCTCTGATTCATTTTTTTTCTCAACATAACAACCTTGAGTCAACTCAGCAGGTAAATAACAGGGCAGAATCTGGAGCAGAGGCTGTAGCACCAGCAAACTGACTGCAACTGGAAGCACTGTCCAGTCTGGTGGGTGAATTGAACCTGAAAAACCTGGAAAACAGGATGGACAACAGATAAAGTTGCTGCAATTCTTCCTTCAGTGGCACCAATTTCAGTCCTGAGCTGAACTAGTGGTGATTAGAAGTTCCTCTCATTTAATTTTAACTGAAGGTAAGATTTATGTGGATTTTTTTCCCCTTTCTACTTAAAAGTTAGGTGTTCAATCAAATTCAGCTTCCTCTAGAGTGAATGGAGTTGCTCTAACCAACCTGTCTAAATTTATACTTGACTATTATGTCTAAAATTAGAGACCTGTTCAAAGCTGTGCTTTTGTTTAGGGGTTCAGTGAAGGTCAGATTAAATGGAGTTACAAACTAATTGTATGGTAACAATGAAAGGTAGACAAAAGCCAGTGGTACCTCTCAATTCATTTTGTTACAAAAATAATGGTTCCACAAAAGCTTCTTCTGCTGTCACAGTTTACTTGGCTTGTTAATCAGGCATGAAAGACTTTTGTTTTAACTCAAAGCATTTGCTGCCACCACAAACATATTTCCCTGATGCAGATTTCAAAAGTGGCTTTTCCAAACAGGATTTCTGGTTTCTGTTTTAATTTATGGGAATAAAGGGGGAGAATAATAAACTTTTAATGTGATTTTAAAAATCATCATTTTTAAGGTGTTTTCCTCATACACATGTCCATAGCTCTGCAAGATTTTTATCCCCTTGCTCATCTTTCTTTTTTATTTTCAGATCACAGGCAATTTTCAAGGGAAGGTTTTCCCACTTATTTCTCAGCTCCAAATTTTACAAATCAGGAGATAATATCTTGGCATATTTCCAGCAGTTTATTCACAGAGCACCCATTTCCCCTAACATGCTCTCTACTGGCCATCCCTGATTTTCTGTGTAGTTTTATCACTGGCTTCACACTGCATGGGAATTGGCAAAGGTTCAGTGCTTTGATAACACCTTAATTTATCTGACCATAACAATGGCCCAGAGTGGTTCATTAATATTTGTGTTAAATGCATTAATTAATAATAATAATAATAAAAATCCCCATGTGAAAACTAGGTAGCTCTGGGTGATAGCAGTAATGGGATCATCTTCCTGCCATCACAAGCCCAGTCTAAGAGTTTGGATTGCGGAATCACAGGATAGTTAAGGTTGGAAAAGTCCTTTAAGATGATCAAGTCCAACCAGCACCTCCATGTTCACCTCTAAACCATGTCCTTAAGTGACATTTCCACATCCCATTTTCCCCATGTCCCTGGGCAGCCTGTTCCAATGCCTTACAACACTTTCCATGGTGAAAGTTTTCTATATATCTAATCTAACTCTCCCCTGGTGCAACTGGAAGCCGTTTCCTCTCTTCCTGCCCCTTGTTACCTGGGAGAAGAGACTGACAGCCCCCTGACCACTGCCTTACTTCAGGTAGTTGTTGAGATCAATAAGGTCTTCCCTTATCTTTTCTCCAGATTAAGATGGAGATTAAAGTGGGGGCCTCTGAACCAAAATATTACTGCTGTGCATGTGCACAGACAAATGCAATGTGCATTTATTCATTCTTGCTGATGCTCTCCACCATTTCAGCTTTCCTTGAGAATCCAAAGTATTTGGATCCAAAGTATCCACAGATATGGTGAAGTTGTGAGACCCTGATCCTTCTAGAGGAGCAGTGGGAGTCAGACAGGGTAGACAGGGACAGCCTCCAAATCTTGACATTTTGAGTTGCTCCAGGTGCTGCATTTATATATCACTAATTCAAATATCTTTCCATTAAAAAAAGAACTCCACAACATAAATTCTGCCCAGAGCAAAGTGCCCTTTCCATTAAGGCTTGAATTTCCCATTAATTTCTTATTCATGTTCTTTTATGGGAAGGTGAACCTGAACAGGAGTTAAGAGGTTAGATTTTGTTAGATTAGGCTTTTGGTCCCTGCCTAGAAACCAAACTGGACTTTCCAGCAAAATATAAATACCCAGCCTTTATAACAAGTGGGAGCTCTGCTGTTGAAACAAAGGATAAAATCACCATGTACGCTTGAACAGCTCTGCTCATTCCTGGAGTTCAGGACACTCAGTATTTTACACATTTGATCCATTTTTTGCCTGGTCACTTACTTTGAATGCAAATTTGCTCAAGCTCTCTGTGTGCAGTTTGCATATAAAATCTGACAGATTTTTTTTTTCTATTACTTTATTTCCCTTCTCATCTTCTTGTGTGGTGCACTGTCTCCAACTTAGAGGCTACTTTTGCACATTGACTTGTGCTTTGGCACTGCACCTCTGCAAATCTCAGTGGAATCTTCTTTTTGTTTTAATGGATTGAGTGGAAAAATTAACACACCAAAGTGAAGAGAGATAGGAAAGGCAACATCTCATGTGTTTAAAATACTGACGCATTTGTCACAGTTGCATTTCCTCTGATTTTGGAGAAGAGCACATCCAGAACTGGTTATTCACTGTAACAGCTGGGGAATTCTATTTCCTAGAAGATTACAGGGGTAATACTAATTATTGAGAGTTCTTTCATTAGTGAACAGAGATGATTGTTGGATAAAATAAGTTTAAATATGTGGGAACTTCATCCCAGTGTGTTTCCTTTTCTACCTGAAACTCTTCTGAAGTTTCTGCCACTACAGCTTTGCCCTTGGTGTGTTGTCTAGAATTGCTCAGAAAGTCAGTCCTGAAAGAGGCATTGGAACAACACAGAATGAAAAGTTGTCATCAGGTTCCCAAACAGTTTTGAATATGTATGTCTATAAAACTGCTGTTAAAACCACATAATTTTGCTATTTTTTAAAAATTTTTAGTTAAAGTTTTTAGATCCATGTGTTTTTTGGAAGTTTGGCTAAACCTCCGAGCTAGAGTCAAAAAGAATATCCTGAGAGAGGATATTATTTACATCTAAATACTATTTTTTTTTAACTTTTGTTTCTGCCTGGAAAGAGTCAAACTTTGTGCCACAATATTGGAATCAAAATCTCAAGTGGGAGCAAAGGCAGTTAGCCCAGACCCTTGGCTGAAGCAGGATTTGGAAAGGAACTGATGTAAATTTTCAGGGAGAAGCTTCAGTAATTAGTTTGAGGCTGTGGGGATGAGGCTTGGATTGGCAGCACTGTCACAACCTTTCTGCACAATAATGGGAAAAGTACATGTGAGGTCCTCTAAATATTAAATATCAAGGGTTAGCAAGTTTTCTAGGGTGCATCCATTGTGAGCTATGAGGGCTCCTGCTACTTTTCCTAATCTAATCTAATCTAATCTAATCTAATCTAATCTAATCTAATCTACAATTTATCTGATATCAATCATCCCAACTAGTTTGGACTTCTGCTTTAGGACAATATTGCCTTGCATTAGCTCTTTCTCTTTACACAAAAACAATAAATCTGGTCAATAAATTCTAGACCAGATAACTATTTAACATAGTCACATTTAGGCGGGATAAATCCCAACTTTAATCTCTGTATAAATTGATTTCCTTGCCTTAATTTCAGAATAGTATTTTTATAATTTCTCTGCTTTTTATGTCTTACCTGTTGGATGAAAATTCTAGGTCTTGTAATGTCACAGATCAGGTTCCTGGTCAAGTTTAATAATCTTTATCCAGAGATGGAAATTATTGTGAAGCACCAGACAGATCAAGGTTAAATCAACATAGATTTTATTGCCGTGAAATGTTTGATCAAATGTGGTCATTATCTTCATAGACTCATGTAAAACAGGTAGCTTGTATAGGAAATAGAAATATAAAAGATTATGTTTTTCACCACGGAATTATAAATTAAATGAAGTGGAAGGAAAAGAACCAAACCAAAACTCCAAAGCAAGAAATAGGACATTGTTTGTTGGTGACCAAGTGCGCACTCACATTTAAGTACAATCACAACAGCTGCTGTACAGAACAGAATTAATTGTACAAAATAAAGGAAAGTAAAGAATAGCAATAAAAAAGATCAGACCTCTCCAAATGACCTTCACCTGGCAAAGGAAAATGACTGTATCTTCCTCCCTCATTCCCCACACAGCTGCATGTGAATTCTTGTTAAACCTGTAATGAGGGCAGAGGCAAAGGATACTTTTATAAATGCAGTTCCTGTATAATTTATTGATTCTTCCTTGTGTTTCAGGCTTGTATCTCCTACTAGTGCTGTTTCTTCTTGTCCTTAGAAATAAAGAATCAGAGCAGCAGAACTATTTCTCCAGAGGATAAATGAAAGTCAAATGACCTTGGAATTCACCAGCAGCCCGTTTGGATACCTAAGACATCTAAGACCAAAATTGCTTGTTGGCATTAGGAAACAAACAAACAAACAAACAAAACAATAGCAGTTAGAGATTGTAAAGTTAAAACTGGCTCTTAGGACAATAAACAGCCCCTCTTGAGCCTGGCTGCAAAATTGTGAGCTGCGCCTGTGCCACTGAGTCACGTCCAAAGGAAGAGATGAACTGGGGAAATATTTACACAGAGGTCCAGGATTTGGAAGGGCTATACATTGTGCCTGCTTGGCAGCAGATTTTTCTGGTTTTAGGAAAAGTCAAAGAGAAGCTTCAAAGAGCAGATTCCATGTTGGTTTGGAGAGCTGAAGTCTTTCCCCAACAAATGTTGGCGTTTATCTTTAAAAAGGAAGCAAATGAAATGTCTAAATTCACCCTTTCTGGCAGTTCTCCAAGGCAACAGAATGGCACCTAGAAGGAGTCAGGGTTGAAGATGGCAGCACGAAGGACAAAGTTCTTGAGAGTCTTCAGCTGTAGGTGGCAGAGTCATCACTGCTGGTCTGTGGTTCCCTCCCCTCACCAGGCCACGGGAACTCTGTTCCAGTTCCCATCACCTGACAAAACTCCCCCTTTACTTCATTACCTGTCTGTCATTAATGGTGCTAAATGAGGGCTGTGTGAACAGAGAACCAAACCTCAGGGCAGAGGGGAGAATGTTCCTCCTGCTCTGCCAGACTCACCTTCCAAGCTTAGTCAGCACAAGAGCTGTTTGTGCTCACAGTGAGTAACACCCTGCTCTGGAAAAAGAAGTTTGTAGTTAGTCACTGTGTTTGCTCCATGAGTAATTTGCTAGTAAACCCAAGAGTCAGAAGCTGCTCTTTGTGAGTCAAATGTGCCAGGACTTAGGATAAGGAGTAAGTTCAGGGACCTACTTAAAATGTTTTGAGATTGGTGGTGGGAAAAGTGTAACTCCTCATACAGAGCTGAAGCACAACAGGAGACAACTACTCAGGCAGCACTTCAGTTATGAATCAATTTTTGGGGTCCAACAATCAGAATGACTCATTGTCCTGGCCATGAAACTTTGGAGACCTTTCTCTATTCCTTTAATGGTTTTGACATTGAATAAACACTTCCATAATCTCTTAAAGAGTTTTTTTTCCTTTCTCTGATCAGATGAATTTTCAAGTCAAAGAGGTCCAAGTGTACTTCAATCTGACACCAGAGAGCACCCACCAACTTCAAATCATGATTTTTCTACAAGTTTGTCTTGGTCATGAATGTGTTTCCAAAGAGACAAAGACTCAGAAAATAATAAACCCCAAAACTACAACATGGGAACATTCCCATGGACAGCACAGGAATGCAACTGGAAGAGAACCTAGGCTGAGATTTTACCAGGAACATCAGTGGATTCATTGCTTAAAACCTCACTGAAAGTTCCAATGTCAAAACTAAAGGCATTTTGACACCAAACTGCTCACATAGTTCAGCAGAAAAGGCAGTGATGATGATTTTTCACTCAATCAGATTGTTAGGTGCAATTAAAAATAAAAAATAGCAAGTCTGTCCATGTCAGCAAACTTGCAGCCACATTTGGAAAAGAATTTTCCTTTTAAAATGTGCTAATGTACCAAGGGAAGAATCAGAATGTTTGACATGGAAACAGAAACAACCTCCTAATGATAAAAAATATAGCAGTTCAATCAGATTGAATCAGATCTGTATGGACCATTAAAAATATACAGGGGTCATTCAGCCACAAACTGGAAGCTCTGGGGCTTGAAGTGTGCTCAGATTTATTAACAGCAATAGATCAAACGGTAATCCAGGCCAAAAATAATCTGTGCCTGCAGAGCAGACACTCATAGTGATTATGTAACTGTGAGAGACACAAGTCTTGAAATAAATTATTGTTGGGACCTTGGACCAGATTATTCTGAATAGGAAAATATTTCATAGAAGGCTGTAGACATAATATTTCCAATGTTAAGCATTTTAATTTGATGGTAATAAAATGCTGCTTTCCCAACAGTTTCACTGATTTATTTGCCCACCTATTTATTCTTCCTCCTCCAAAAGATTAAAACTTTAGTGGAAAAAACAAAAAAGAATTTAAGAAACCTTTAACTTATATTTTTCCCTACAAATTCTAATTTAAATTTATGCCCATCTTGGAATAAAGGTTCAAAATAAATTGTTTTACAGCACATATTTTACAGATGTGGCAAATCTGCATATCTGGCACAGTCAAATTTTTGATTTTTCCTTTCCCTCTCCCTCAGTTTGGGCAATAGAAAAAGCAGAGTGAGTTTCCTCCTCACTTTTAATCATGGTTACCTACTTTCACACTCAAGTATTTCATGTTCTAGGACAGTTCCACAACGTTTCTGCTGAAGGCATCTCTGAGGACTGTTCATTTGATTTTAGCATTTCTCCAGAAGTACCAGTACAAATTCATTAAATTTATTTAATAAAGTTAAATTTTTTTGAGGCACTTATCTGACCTTGGTGTGTTGAGGAGATGGAGTCCCATGGAGATGCACCAGTTTCCCTCAAAGCAGGATGGTGACTGGATAGCACTAAAACAGGTATCTGATTTATGCACCTATCCTGAGCAAGGACAGACCTGGGCAAAAGCATGGGATTATTTTTTCCCAGACTTCTTTGAATAAACAATCAAGGACTCCTTACTTCCTAGAGTGTTTTGTCATGGTGATGGCAATGTCCTTACTGACCTTGAGAGGAACAACATCCTGCCATCATCACTCCTGTAATTTGAAAGGTGAGGGTGATCTTGATAATTCAGTTTAATTCCTTTCATCTGGCTCCAAGCGCCTCAGCTATTTGTCACAGTCCCTTGCTTTAGTCCAAACTGATCATCCAAGGTGCAGCACGTGCTAACAACTTCCAGAAAGTGAAAATGTGTCTGAGAGCTTTTGTCACCCCCACGGTTAATCTGGTGCTGCCTCTGGGATCCTCCAGCTCCTCCTCCAGGTGAGTCCAGTTCTCCTAAAGGTTTCATGTCATAACTCAAAACTTTGTGGCTGTCTCAGATAACTAAAACATCTCAAATGGCTCTAAACATTTACACATGGACAACTATATTTTTTCCTGCCAAAGAAAGAGTTGAATTGTCCCTTGCAAGGAAAGGTCTGGTTCTGCAGATCTTAAATAGAGTTTAGAGGGTAAACATGAAGTAATACTATTCCTTCCTAACTTTCTCAACAAGGTGATGTCAGAGAAACAAGAAAAAGAATGGAATAAAGGTCCTGTTGAAGAAGGAGTTAGAATGTGACTAAAAAGTCCCTGGACTCAAAGAGACTCGAGTTCAGACTTTACTGTGTGAGGATGTGTGTTAGGTGGTAAAGTAATATTTCAAAAGTACATTAGCAAGGTTATTACCCCTCAGCTGCTGTGGACTAAGCCAATCTGTCTTATTTGCCATTTTGTTTTTATTTTATTTCCAGTGAGTGGATTCTGTTAGACCTCTGCACCTCAGCTGGATTTAGAAAGACAATCAAGCTGCAGAAACAAGCTGTTGAAGAAAAGAAAGCGTCATAAAACCAAGGCAACACAAAAGGTGAGTCCAATTGCCTGCATTGATGGTGCTGAACAGAGACTCAGGTATGGCAGAGTGCTGTGGGACCAGGGGCTGAGAAAATAAAGGACAGAAGCCCGTGCTGGCATTTGAACTGAAGTTCAGAGAGGGATCAGGGCTCTCACTGAGACTATCAAGGTTTGTTTTCCTTTTAATCTGCCATGCTCTTTGCACAAGAGATGCCATGGCTGCTGCTTGAATGGTCAGGACAGATTCCCAACAGGTTCTGGCCTCATTCCAGTGCAGCTCTATTGTACATTCCCATGTACAGAACGGTTCATTTGTCCCACGACCCAAGAATTCCTCTTTTGCCAGATTTCCATAGTGTTTTCCCAATGGTGAGTAGATCAGGCATTTCCAATGGGCCAGAGGAAGCCCTTCTTTCCATCTATCCAGCATACAAGCAAAGTCAGGATGCTGGAGCTGCGTGTCCCACAAGGATGCACTGACCCTAACTCTGCTGCCGGAGAAGAAAGTGCTTCAAATTTCATGTGCCACCTCAGCCAAGTCCAGAAGTGCTTGTAAAAAACAGTGTTAGTGTATCATTCAGAACAATCAAATACTACGTGCACAAAAAAGCAGTTTAGAGCAACATAAATTTTAAAAAAGTGACAATTTCATCACACTATTACTGTACACTGCTGTTCTTAGGGTTGAATACTTTCCTCTCGCACGCTCTCTCTTTCTCTCTGTTTTAATCTTTCTTTTTTTATTTTCTTTTCATTTTCTTTTCACTATTTTTTAAACCCCCTCCCCCCCCCCTTTTTTTTTCTTTCTTTTTTTTTCTTTTTTTTTTTTTTTTTTTTTTTTTTTTTTTTTTTTGGATTTGGTCCACCGGAGATAAATTGCCCTCAATGATATATATATTTAAAAAAAATATCAGCAGCAAGACTCTCTCGAAATAGATTCTGTTTGATGTAGCTAGTCTGTCTTTTCTGTTTTGCCCTCTTTCACAGCAGCCTCTGAAGTTTTCCGCAGGGGGGCTTTCTCCGAGTTGGCGTGTCCTTGGCCGGATTCCGCCGCTCCTCCGTTTTTGTGCGACGTGTGCTTTTCCAAGTAGTTCAGCATTTCGCTGAGAACAGTTTGGAAAGTGCTGAGGGCAGCACATATTGCAGGAGTTCCAAAACCGTGGGTGATCAAGCTGCAAATGGGAGGGGAGACAGAAAGAAAAGGGAAAAAAAAAAAAAAAGAGGGAAGAAACACACACACACATAAATATCGGTGCCATCACGAACACTGAGGAAGTTTACAGTACACTCGTTTTGCAGTAGTAAAATTCAAGATTTGCACCCTAAACTATTCATTACCTGTGGGAGAAACAGAAAAGAAAGGAATAGAGCCAAGGAGCAGACTGCAAGCAGCTTCAAAGGTTGTTTTTGGTGGAGCCTCAGTGCTGAAACAGCATGGGACAGACTCAGCAAGTGCAGACTGACACAGAGAAGCCAGGACAGAATCCATGTCCTAAGCTCTCCAACACTGCTAATTTTCCAGTATCATAGAGTCTGGCTGCTCCTTCTTGGGTAAATAAAAGGGATTCTGTGTAGTTTATACACAATTCTGGATCATATTTGGTTGACTTGATGATCTTGGAGGTCTTTTCCAATCTTAATGATTCTGTGATATTACAGCTCTTTCACATGACCTGGTTATTCTACATGAGGATATGACTGCACCTGTACTAGGAAATTCAGCAAAGCCAAGGACACCATCTGCACCCCTCAGCACAGCTGGCATGGTTTGGCCAATCCATGCTGCTAAACCCCTGGACCACCCAGCAGGGTGAGAGCTGAAGTTCCTGTTGGGAATAGATCCTAGCTAATAGCCTTGGCCAATAACCCTGCTCAAACAATGGACAGAAGATGTTTCACACAGGGCTGGTTTAGCCAGGCTGAATCAATGGACAATCCTGACCAATTATTGGCAAAAATAACACAGTTCCAATGATTCCCTGGTAGTGTTGAGTTTGCTGGTATAGATTTGCTCTGTTGCAGCTTTCATCTAAACATCTAAATAAGGTCTTTTTTAAACTCTGAATTTTTATTGTCATTGTTCCTGGCTGCCAGCTGTAGATCCAGAAGTGTGCAAGTTTTCCACAGGTTCCATCTTTCAGATACCATCTCTGTGATGAATCCCAAAATGGTCTGGGTTGGAAGGGATCTTAAAGATCATCTCATTCCATCTCCCTGCCATGGGCAGGGACACTGCCCACCATCCCAGGTTGCTCCCAGCCCTATCCAACTTAGACATGGACACTTCCAGAGATCCAAGGGTGACCACAACTTCTCTGGGAAACCTGTGCCAGGGCCTCTTCACCCTCACAAGGAGGAACTTCTTCCCAATATGCCATCTAACTCTGCCCTCTAGCAGTGGGAAGCCACTCCATTTCCTGTCACTCTGTGCCCTTATCCAAAGTGGGATATCAAGGCACAAAAAACTCCCAAAACTTTGTGCCTACAGACTCAGACATAGAAATGAATACAGGGTTTGATTTAAGACCTTGGAAGAGGCTTCCAGATTTAGAGATCAGAAGCAAGAATGTGGATTTGAAGTTTAAGCAGAAACAAGTTAAGCTAGGTTTTAGAAAGCTTTCGAGTTTTAAGTCTAGCTATAGAACTAGTTATAAGAGCAATAAATCATCCTTGTACAGCATCTTTCAGTGATCCTGTCTCACCTTTATCCCAGTACCTCCCCAGAGCCTGTCAGGGTACTGGAAGGGGCTCCAAGGCCACCCCAGAGCTAATCAATCCCAATCCTCTCAGCCTTTCCTCACAGCAGAGCTGCTCCAGCCCTCTGACCATCTTCATGGGCTCCTCTGGACTTGCTCCACCAGCTCCATGTCTTTCCTGTGCTGGGGACCCCAAAGCTGGATGGATTATAGGATGTCCCAACTACCACTGGATGTAGGATGTGCTACTAGAAACCAGTTTTTAGGCAACTGACTTTGGTGCCATTTGCCTAAATATTGTCTGTGCAATATAAGATGGTCATGAAAGGGCCGAAAAAACTAAAGTTATTATGGGCAACCAAGTTGTGCTCCTTGTTATAATGATTCCTTTTGATAAGTGATGTGTGAAAACAAAAAAATCCTGCCCTAATCCTCCAGATTTTTAGTTTTCATTTAGAAGCATAAATCAAAAATTATTTCAAAGGTTGAAATGCCATTGAAATTTTCAAAAGTGATTTCAGTTATTTTAATCCTGCTCAGAGAAGAAAGAAGATTAAAGGAACAGAAGCTAATTTTTGAGCTTGTGAGCATTTTTGAGAAATCAATACTTTATATCTGTTTGGGTGGGGAGAAAAGAAAACCCACATCACAGTGTTCTGACAGGGAAAACCAGCTGTATTCCCTTCCCTGCCAGGAAGGTTTTGTCCCTACAGTGACTCTCTGGCTGTCTTGGACACCTGATCAGATGCAGAGACCCATGTGAGGGTCAGAAATAGGAATATTTCACTTCAGTGACCTGTCTCTGCTCTTTGGCCTCTCAGTCTTCCCAGGTCTTTTAGAAAAAAATGAAAATACAGGGACTAAGGGGAAAGAGGTTTTACAGAACATGGACAATTGGTTTGATGTTGTAAATACAAAAAAAAACCCACATAGAAAAAGCTTCAAGATATTTTTTGGGGTCACCTTTCTGTCTGCTAGACATAGGAAACCTACTTGATAGGAAAGCTGGTGTCTTAGGGAAGACACCAAAAATACTTGAATTCTAACCAAAATGAGTGCTCAACATGGAAATATATCTTCATTTCAGATTGGGAGTGGCATAGCCTTTTATAAAAGGTCTCCAAAAGGTTATTTACAAATAACTAGCATTTAGAATGTTTATCCATCAGTCTCCAGGCACTTTTCAAATCAGGAATTTATATTTATCCCTAGTTAGTAATGCGAGGAAAATGATAATTAAATATTTACAAGCAATATTTTGCAGACATCAATTAATAATACCACATAAAGTTTGGATGCTTGAAGTTTGGACTTGTAGCGATATCTGGATCTTTATAATTTAGTAATAAAAAGAGGCATACATACCTCAGTTTAATTTTATTTTCTTTTTAGGTATGCCTGGCATATCAGAAATATAAAAATCATCATCATTGTAAGTCATGTTTTAAATAGTTGTAAAACCTAGACCAGCAGTAACATATATATGAGAATTTTAAACCTTTTCAAGCCACTTTAGGAGTTGGATGATTTAATGATTTTGTGTTGCATTTTATCATAATTTCTGGTCTTCTGAAGTTCAGTGAAATGAAAATGTGATGGAGTTTGCAAAAACAGTAAGCAAGAAAAACGAAATTAAAGGTATCATTACTAGTTATGTTATTGCATGATTTTTACACTGCTTCTGTGATCTCCTGGGTCCTGATTTGGGGAACTGACTATACCAGGACATGTAAAAGTCTTTATGATCCTGCAAATAAAAGAAACTTGTGTATGTATTATAGAAGCTGGCAATATCTTCCTTCCTTCCTTCCTTCCTTCCTTCCTTCCTTCCTTCCTTCCTTCCTTCCT
>VWYE01014052.1:90828-129972 GCA_013398995.1 Alaudala cheleensis | reverse complement strand
ATCCAATCTAAACCTCTCCTGGCTCAGCTTGAGGCTGTTTCTTCTTGTCCTATCACTTGTTACCTGTGAAGAAAGACCCACCCCCACCTGGTTGCAATCTGCTTTCAGGGCATTGTAGACACTGAGAAGGTCAAGTAAATCGTAAGTTCAATACAGGATTAAATGGAAAAGAAACTTCCTGGCCTACAAATTTTGAAACTTTCAAACTTTTTGAAAATTTGAGAACAAAAGGAATGATACCGTGTTCATTTGACAGCTCAGTGGATCCTGAGAAGTAAAATGGGAATATTACCTTCAAAACTTAAATGGATTGTCTCAGAATTATCTCTAGGGGTAGGAAAAATTTAATGTTCTGAAATGCTGAACAAGACTGTAGAAAGTACCAGAATGGGACAAAATCTGGTATTAAGGTACAAAAGTGTAGGTGCCAACTTGTAGGTGTAAACATCTCCTGTTACCATCAGAGGGAACTTCATGTAATTTCCTGTCTGTGGGAGTCAGCAGTGATTTGATATGTGTGACATTTGGAACATCTGCACAGATTTTATAGATATGATATAGGACTGATGTCCAGCCTGCTATTAGATGTTTCAACACTGGGCAGGTTACCCTTGTGTACCTCAAATTGTTTTATGCAAATGAATTGAGCCCTGAGCCTTTATTCAATATAGTCAGAGGAGTCTGGAGAATGACTGAGCACGTTAAATGGATGTGTCTCTTTTACAGTGAGCTGCACCATTCTCCTGGCTGCACTGAGGGCTCCATCCTAAATAAAAATGTGGTTTGGGTGCTATTTGAGATGTTCTGTGGCACCCAGACACCCATGGCACGTGAACAAGTAATAATACAGAGGGGTTAGGGGGGACCAGGAGCCTCATAAAGCAGCAATGGACTGGTGGAATACCCAATAGCACCTAAAAAAGCTCAGCTGTATCTTGCCTTAGGTCTACACTGACACATGAGAAGCTCAGACATCCAGCTTACATAAAAGCACCAAGATATTGCTGCTTTATCCAGAGCAGAATCTGAAACTTCTGGCTTAAAAACTCATGCTCATAGGAAAATAATGTTTTGGAGTGAGTAAGGGGTCTATTTCCTTTACAGTTTAGCCTTTTAGTTGCCAGTGATCATTAAATATTGCAGCTATCACCAACATAGCCTTGTGTTTCTTATTTAAAAAACAACTTTTTTTAGTGAAATGGTCCTGCAGAGTCTTGTGGTAACTCTCCTTTCAGTTCCTGATGAATATATTCTTCTCCACAAATGGGGACACACAGAGCCTTTTAATTTTCCCATGAAGCTTATTAGGAGAAATAATTTTATAGAAAATTACTAACCAGCCCTTCTTGCCAAGCTCCTGTGAGGGTGTATTTCATCAGGCTCACTTTAGGTAATGAGCATAAAAAGAGATTTTATCTTCGACTTTATCTTACATTTCTATCAGTAATTCCCCTTGCTCTAATTTTGGTGATCTTCTCTGCAAGTTAAAGTCTTTGAAAAATCCAAGAAAGTTGGATAATTTCCCTTTGCTGATGAAAGTAAGTTTCGAGTTTGGGAGAAAATCTAATTTTACATTTAAATCAGCCATGACAGAAGATTAATGGCAAAGCATCCAAATATGTTTCCTGTAAGTCAAATTTAGCAGGCTGATTTTCCAGGCTAATTGAGCTCACTCTGAAACTGGTCAGTTTTTGGTGTGCTCCACACCTATGGAAGGAGTTGCTTTCATTATCATGCTTTCATTTGGGTTTATGAGCCTAAAATGAAACGTGGTGGTTTCATAATGGAGTCTTCTGGGCATTCTCAGCTTTGTAGAGCATCCCACCACAGCTCCTCTCAACCAGCTTCATTGCTCTGAGAGGCAAGGCTGGAATCTGGCCTTGGAGAGCTGCAGAAGGAAGGCACTGAATATCAGGCCAGCACATTACAAAGCCTGGTGCTTAAGGACATCCAGACCTGCCTGCAATTCTGCCCAGTGCTATGGTGCAATTAAAGTCTTCTCATGTTTTAGTGATGGCCTTAGTTAAAAGTGAAAAGATCCAAGTGTGCCTGAAGGCTTGGAGTGTCTGTTTGGCAACCACCTCAAGGACTGCTCCATACCCCAGGCTGGTGAAGCTCCCACATGAAGCAAAAAGAAACAGCTTCCCTCTCATGAGGAGGGGGGGAAGAGGCCATCTGCACTGAATGTTTACACCCTCATTTAAAATAAATAAGCCCTTTAAAACAATTATAATGAAGACAAAGCAACCTTGAACTTATTGGCCAGATTTTCTGAGAACTTTGACTGTGAAATCCCCATGATTTACCCAAATTCAACAGCACACAGCTGGTGACAGATGGTAAGATAGGATGTGACATTTAATAGTTGTAAAGGAAATGGTAAAATAATTGCATCTCTTCACTGACACAAGTAACATCTGAAAACAGAGGTGACAACATTGACTTTGAGGCGATTCTGTTGATTTCAAGGTCTCTCTTGTGGAGGCTGCCCAGAAAGTTAAATGGTGATGACTTTACTTCAGAAGCTCAGAAGGTCTAACCATGGCACAAGTCAGACTGATAGCCAAAAATCAGAGCATGAGCTGTGTATATTACAGGGGTAAGAAGTCTACAGGAGCAGAGGAGCAGAGGAGCAAACAGTAGAGAAGTTGCCTCATGTGNTGAATGTTTACACCCTCATTTAAAATAAATAAGCCCTTTAAAACAATTATAATGAAGACAAAGCAACCTTGAACTTATTGGCCAGATTTTCTGAGAACTTTGACTGTGAAATCCCCATGATTTACCCAAATTCAACAGCACACAGCTGGTGACAGATGGTAAGATAGGATGTGACATTTAATAGTTGTAAAGGAAATGGTAAAATAATTGCATCTCTTCACTGACACAAGTAACATCTGAAAACAGAGGTGACAACATTGACTTTGAGGCGATTCTGTTGATTTCAAGGTCTCTCTTGTGGAGGCTGCCCAGAAAGTTAAATGGTGATGACTTTACTTCAGAAGCTCAGAAGGTCTAACCATGGCACAAGTCAGACTGATAGCCAAAAATCAGAGCATGAGCTGTGTATATTACAGGGGTAAGAAGTCTACAGGAGCAGAGGAGCAGAGGAGCAAACAGTAGAGAAGTTGCCTCATGTGTTCCTGCTGTTCATATCAAGGACATGTCCTCCCAAGGACACGGACCTCCTTCTACCATGTGTAAAAGCCATGGAGAAAGTAGGAGGAGAGTGTTAGAGCTGATGCCCCAGATTTAAGACAATCTATTTCAGATGTGTAAATCTCAGACTTTGGGACTCATTTTCCACACTAAGAATTGCCCAGGCAACAGACCTGAAACTCCCCAAAAGCTATGGAGTGTTTCTGAGCTATAGACCAAAGATTAAAACATCTAGTTACTCATCTTTACTTTATGGAAGGGCAAAGAAACTGATAAGGTTCATTCAATTTACTACCATCCATAAATTTTTTACTCAGCCATGAGTAAATGTGGCTGAGAAGCCCTATTGCCCTCCTCAAATGAGAAAGATCAAGAATTAAAATGAATAAACATGCTCATGACAAAGTGCAATCAATTTCATAGCCTTTTAATTTGGAAAGGAGGGGAGAGCATTCCTTTTTCTTTTAGAAAACATNCTGATAAGGTTCATTCAATTTACTACCATCCATAAATTTTTTACTCAGCCATGAGTAAATGTGGCTGAGAAGCCCTATTGCCCTCCTCAAATGAGAAAGATCAAGAATTAAAATGAATAAACATGCTCATGACAAAGTGCAATCAATTTCATAGCCTTTTAATTTGGAAAGGAGGGGAGAGCATTCCTTTTTCTTTTAGAAAACATGAGAGTGGCTCAAATACTTTAAGAAATCCTAAGTGCTGTGTTGAAAATCTAAGCAGCTCCCAAGATTTTTTCTCTTCTTTGATGAATGTATATATATTTCTTTCCATTATTATGGAACCTAAATGTTAATGAATCAGATAAAAAANAGTTGTTAATGAATCAGATAAAAAAAACCAAACAAACAAAAAAAAAGATCTTTGTCTGTTTTTTTGACTCCAGAAATCGTGACTTTAAGGGAATATGGTATCATACAACCCATGACAAAAACCTTCAACGGTATTAGAAATTATAAAGGATTTTGTTCTTCAGGCAAGCAGGACAAGGTGCTTGAGACTTTAGTATGGAAAGATCAAAGAAGGAAACCCTTGGAAAGGAAATGAGAGAAAGATCCCAGAAGAATTCATTCTAATACTTACAATAAATAAAGAGACAAGGAAAAAAAAAAAATTTTAAAAAAAAAGGAAAAAGTAATGAAACAATTTGTTGTTCCCTAGTGCTGAGGCATTAGGCCCCAGTGTTGTCCCTCTCAGTTAACAAAACCCAAAGATTGAGGGAGCTCCTGGAAATCTGGGAACTCTAGAGGGCACCAGAGGTGTTTCACCACAAACCTCATTGTGCACCAGGCTTCTGCCAGCCCCTGCATCCAACAGGAGGCTGCTGCTGTGAGCTGAGATCCTTGGAATTACAGCAGCAGCTGCTCTACCTGCTGATGAGCAGAGAAGTGTTAAAAAAAAAAAGAAAAAAAAAAGAGAGAGAGGGAAGAATGTATAAAAGGAGGTGAGCACATCTTTGAAGGCAACCCACCAGTAAGTCTTTGGGCTTGGCTCCTTGTCACAGTTTAAAAAAACACGCCGAGCTTCAAAACCCGTTTCACCGCTCCGCTTTGCCCTTCGGAAGAGAAGGATGTTACTTTCTCACTGCTCCCGAAGTCTGAGACTCTGGTTTCTTGTCTGTCACTTCCCGTGTCACCTCGTCAGCGTGATGCCAGGCACTGGCAGGAGTCTGACAGCTCCAGGCTCAGCGAGGAGCCGAGTGACAAAACTCTTGTCTTGAGCAGTTCCAGGGGAAGGGCGTTTCATATCAGCTGGATGGCTCGACAGAACACAGGATGATCCACGAGGATGCTGATTGCTTTCATTACCTAACTTTGGTATTCTGAACCCACTGTTTTTTTTGGTGTGTCTGCTTTTATAAGGTTTCTGCAGTGAAAGAAGTGTCACTTACAAGAAAGTAGTTTTCCCTTTGCCGTTTTTGCTGTCTTTATCTTTTATATATAAAATAGGAGATCTGGGTGTGATTTTGCATCTTGATGAAATGCAGCCTTGAAGTTAAAGGATGAAATACAACTGCAGTAATCGATGGATGCTCTCCTTTCCCTGCATGATGGATGGCATTAGTAGGATATCTGAAATTTCCAGACACCACAGATTCTTAGAGACACAAGGGTCTCCAAAGCAAAAGTAGAAGATGTCTCTATACCCACTTTTACAAGTGAAGAAAATGAGGGTAGGAGGGTGATTGATGAAGTCAGGGAGTCTGTGTGTATAAACCAAGACACAGACACAGATCCCATGAGTATAATCCCAGAAAGTCTTCTATTTGAAGGTTTGTGTGTTAAGGTTTTGGATTTCCAGCACAGAATGCTGGTCATTTTTGATGGGTTTTCTGCAAACTCTAGTTTACATGAGATTTTGGGGAACTAAGAAAAGAATCCTGCTAAAAATTTTCAAAACAACCAAACAACAAAGCTGTTCTGATGCAAGGGCAGGTTAAGAAGACAAAGACATGAAGACACAGCAGTGTGATTTTCAGGTTCCTGCCTGAATCTCAGATATGACAGTGTAACGACAGAAGGTATCTGCTCTCTCCACTCAACAGGAGAGAAATATAATCTAAAACATTTTTTCTTTTTTAAATTACTTTCTTGTTGATTTGGATATTTGTTCCAATTGGAGGGATTCCCTAAATGTTGATCTGAATGGCAGATGCATGTGAAACAGGATGTCTCTTCACACCTAAAATAACTCTAGATCTCCACATTCACCAGACAGGTGAATCACTCCAAGGTTCTTTTACTGAAGCTGGGGAATGCTGTTGGTTCACCTTTAGCTGCATTAGCAAGGTGAGGATTCCTCAGGTCATGAGTGACCTGGCACAGCCTGGCCCATCTCTGTCAGTCAAGTGTTTCTACCTGAAAGTAGTGGCCATAACTAAGCTTCCAACTGAGACCAGTGCCTGGGAATTGTTTGGGACAAAAAGAGGTGGTCTTGGCCAAATTCATTCAAGGAACCACAGAAGCATCCAGACATTACAGACAATTGTGTTCCAGTGTCCAGGTCTAAAGTCACACAGTTCATTAGATTAATTTTTGTGTATCTCCTTGGGGTGTCCTTTTTCTGCCTGCCTTAATTCATTCTTTGAAATGTGACAGAAACACTTCCCTCTTTCACAGCAAGAATCTCTATAACTGAGAATAATTAGTTCACTTGGTCTGGTTCTCAGCTCTGGAGAGAGCTGGATGCACTAAACCTGTGTTTAAATACTACAGAGATGAGAGGTATGGAATTATGGATATTTCCCATCTACCTGCACAGCCCCAACAGGAAAAGGATGGGGTTTGATGGTTGTGTTGGTGAACATTGTTCCAGACCCAGCAGAAGAACCTGTTGATTGCAATGTCACCACTCAGCTCTGCTGCTTTAGAGGTAGAATTACATTGTTGGGGGTCATTCATTCTCTATCTCCCCTCACAACTACCTGTGCTATAAAATCTCTGAGTGTCCATCTCAGAGCTCTTGTGTCTCCTGGCAAACTCATCTTCATCTGCTGCAGGTCATGATTGTCCTGGTTTATTATTTCTGGGCTTTTCTAAAGTGAATTATTCTCAATGTCTTACATATATTTTGTTTACATCAATCCTTTTTGCTATCTCTGAACATTACAATCTCCCTTTTCCTTCCCATTACCTTGGACAATTGAGCTGTCTCTCATTTTCATGGCTATTTTACCTGATCTGAATCCAAACCCAGTCAACTTACAATGCTAAATAAGATTTATATAACCTGAAAAGTCCTGAAAAAAAATAGAGATGAAGCCTCAACTTCACTGACATCTGTAGGATTTGAAACTGGTTTAAGTTTCATGAGAAATTAAAAAGAGCTTTCCCCTCTTCCACACTCAGGTGCATGCACATGTACACAGAAATATTCCATGGGATTCTGGGGAAAACCCTCTAAATCATAAGTAATAGAATGTATTTTAGAGGAAACTAAGTTTTATGTCAGTATTTTCCTTTTCTCTTTCCTTTTCGCTTCTCTTTCTTTTGCTCTTGCTCTTCTCACTCTTTACTCTCCTGATGATACTTAGGGTCTCTCCACTTTGAAAGTAAAGGGTGAGAAAAAGAGGCTCCTCTCATTAAAGCTGTAGAAAATTTCAGTTTTTTTCCTGTACTGATATGCTGACTTTGTTCTCTTTTGTGGTAAACTCAAAAATGCTTTGCACAGATCAGCCTTTAGAGGACAATAAAGAGACACTCCTGTGTCTGGACAAAGAGTTTCAGCACTCAGTAATGGCAATGAATTTTCCCAGGGTTTTCTTGTTTGCTCCATGACTTCATGATGAATTTTTTTCCTCAGAAACTGGGAGGTGGGGTAGCTCAAGTGATGACTTTCAGGGCAGAGACAACCCACAGGACTATTTGTGTTCAAGGTGTGCAAGACCAGGTCGAGAGGGGCTTTGAGCAGCCTGGTCTGGTGGAAGGTGCCCATGGCAGAGAGGTTGGAACAAGAGGATCTTTAAGGTCTCTTCCAGCTTTTCCAGCTCAAAGAAGAGCTGAAGGACATGTTGGGCAGCCCTACAACATATCTTGAATGCAGACTTATATAATGCTTAAAAATCTGAGTTACACATGAGGTTTGGGATCCAGCCCTGGCAAAGCAGGACCTCCCTAAATCTAAATTTACAACACAGGCAAGGCACCTGACTGGGCTGTAATAGGGGCTGGTGTTTCCAGGAATTCTAAACTTACACTTTTATTGGTGATATATTTGTACCACTGCCCCCAGAAATAGTTTGGGTTAGTGTTTGTTTAGACCAGGCAGAAAAAACCCAGAAATTCTACAGGTAAAGAGAAGCACAGATGGCCAATGCCTGTCCTCTGGCACTACTTTTATCTGCTGGTATCAATAGACTTAAAGTTATTTGAAGTGATCAATGTAACTTCAACAACCTACTGATAAGTGAAGTTATCAATGTAACTCCCCTGCAGTAAAATCCTCTAAAATGCATTGAAAAGGGAAAAATGTTGAATGAAAACAACATCAAATGACCCTGGCTCAGGTGTAGCACAATATTTGCTTCTATAAATTTATGGGTCTGAATCATCTTTTCATGATCAAATAATATTGGAAAATCATTTCTCATGGAGCATTTTTTTTTAAATTCAGGTCAGATGAACATCTCAGACAGCAGCTGCACAAACAGGGGTGTGCCAGAGGTGTACAAGAGCCTCTGTTTTCTACATAAGGTTGTGCCAAATCCAGCAGTTTTCAGGCTCACTGGCAGCTCCTTTGAAGATTTCCTGTTCTGTGCTCTGTGTGAACTTTGAGTTTGGAATTTGAGCAAACCCAGCACTCCTGATCCCTTCCTGGGCACTATCCTGTGCTTCAGGTTGTTACAGATCTCCATGAACTAAGACTCAGTGGAAAAACCTCAGAGAGAAGTGTGAACTTGAAGATTTAAAACAGAGGAAACAGGAAAAAACTGCTTCTATCTGACCTGTGCCAGGGCTGTGAACCCTGGTCTTAATTATTAACATAGAACAAGTAACATCAGGAGAAAATGGAATACACAACTCCACACTGAACAGTTGTAGGGGAATTTATTCCTAAAGAAAACTCCCTTTCACCCAAATATATTAGAGGCTGAATCCAAATTCACTGTAGACATCCAATGTTATAGCTCTTCAAAAAGCCTTTCAGTATCATAGAACTTATTTGATAATAGACATTTGTGTGATTCCTGATTTTTTATGGTCATGAAAAATCTCTTCAAATTTCTGACATCTTATCATAGAATCATGGAATAGTTTGGGTTGGAAGGGACTTTAAAGACTCTCTAGTTTCCCATTGACAGGGGGTTGGAACAAAATGAGATTTAAGGTCCCTTCCAACCCCAACCATTCTGAGATTCTGTGATATTTAATCTCAAGAAGACAGGTGGTGGTAGTAGGGGTTGAGATGATCTGGCTGTGAAGACTGATGGATTTAGGGGATGGGAATAACAATTTTTTTTACCTACATTAGGTTTAGCTGTGTACAGTGTAAGTGTCTAGGGTGTTCTGGTTGGCTGATCTCCCATCCTGCTGGAGATCTAGGCCAGCATGTTCAGCCAGTGGAGTTCAGAGAGAAATTCTAAGTTACACTGATGTAGACACCTGTGTGAGACCTGTTAAATTCAGATATCTCGGGCTATACAGATGAGATTCCTGGACACCATGGCAGAATGTGCCCAGCTGGCTGCAGTGGAGGCTCCTACAGGCATCTGAGGAGGTCCTCAGAAGCCCAGGTTGGAAGCTGATCTGGCCCCAGCATCTCCACAGGAGCTGGAAAAGGAATATGGTCAGAGCTCCACCTCCGTGTCTGGCAGCACTCATCATTCCCTGAGCACAGAGAAGACTCTGATTATGGCCAGGGAAAACCCTGTGTAGGATCAAGGCCTGTGCTCCTCCAGGAGCCCATCTTCAGTCCAACACTCAAGACCTACAGCAGACGTGAAAGAAAGCCCTGACTGACCCAGGAGCTGCCTGCAGAAGCTCTGCCCTCCAACCCACCCAAGTGCAGCAGAGAAGAAAGGGTGGGAGCTGCACCAATTGACAGTTTTGTAGCTGAAGCCTTCAGCATTTTATCCTGACTGCTATTTCTACTTTAAACATAGGAACCCTTGGGGATCAGCCACCTTGTGTCACATTTCCTCTGTGTGTGCATGCAATGGGGAATTATCCCTTTTTCCACAAGCTGAGGTAGCTCATTAAAATCCTTCTATGAGCATTCAGAAGGGTGTTTCCCTTGATGTGCAGGGGTAGCTGTGTGTTTTGGAGTGTGTATTGTGGAAAATACACACACACCTGGGTGCTCTGTGCATGCACTGCTTGAGAACAGGAGTGGGGATGTCCAGGGGTGTTCCTGCACAGGTAGGATGCACACAGATGTGTGTAAGGACAAACAGGAGTGTCAGGAATGTGTGCATTTGTTTTTGGGGAATACCCTCGCCTCTCCACACCCCAAGAGGTATGGAAGAAGTGGGATGGTGGGTATTTTGGGGATTGCACTCAAAGTCTGAGAGACTAAACATTTTCACAGCACTTATCAAAATGATAATGACGAGCAGGTGTTGGCACACTGGGACATGGAAGTTGTCTGTCCAGCCAATGAAAGAAGAGTGGCTCAGCTGGTTGTGCTAAAGAACATACAGCACAATCCTAAACCTTTAAGAGAGCTATGAAACCTGTCTAACCTCATAGTCAGTAAACAACTCTCAGGGACAATTCTTCACATGTTTTTTTCCTATATCAGCTAGTGAATGGAAAAAATTAGCAATCAGTAGCCTCAGCAAATCATATACTCCCCTCTGTGGCCTGAGCAAAGACAGGAGCACCTCCAGGATGTTTCATCAAACTTATCTTTCAGAGATATCTTAGATGACCCCACTATTTCAAAGAGGGCCTCTGGAAGATCCCACCTCACTCTTGACTGTATCTGACACATAGCCTAAAGCAAAAACGTGAAATTGCATAGCAACTCCTGAGCTAATAAATCCTTCTGACCCCAAAACATCTACACACTTTTATATGTAATTAGGAAATAATTCTAATGAAGTTTGGACTTGGTGTGCTTGTACCCTGGGTCTTTGGCTTCAAAACAACTCTTAAGCCTGTTAAAACCAATACATTAAATATTGCTCAAGAACTGAGTTCTAAACATATCAACAGTCTGGCTTTTTAGTGTAAGTCAGCTTTCATCCTCCCAGATTTTTCCAGCATGTTGTTTGGAAATGAGTGCAATATCATTGTTTTAGTAGGTAAGGTTCTTTGAGGCCAGCCTGCTTTGGAAGCCAAAGAGTTAATAAAATGGTCCTGGTAAGGCATTGTCAAATGATCCCAGTGGCATAGAGGAGTTTCAGGAACTCTTTATTTAGTTGGAAACAATGCAACCTCTTATTATTATTATTTCTACTTTGATTAATTTATATTGGTTCAGAACTTGAGTTTCTGTGCTTCTGGACCACCCACTTGTGAGCTGTGATTTGGCTCACATTTAAAGCATGAAGACAATTTTCTGGCCAGATGGGGAGATTTGACCAGTAGATGTAGAAAATATCTCATTCAAGCTCAGACTGTGGCCCTAGAAGCAAATTGAATGAAGCAAACTTGAACTACATTGCTGGGCAAACCTGCACCTTTAATAGGCTGAGCTAGCATTATGGATGTTAATTAATTATTTGTGCATCTTTTAGGTAAGGGAACAAATACCATTAAAACACCATATGCAGTCTAAATCAAAGGTATGGATTTTTAGTTTCCTCTTTCAAAATCATACCTGAAATGTGTTAAATGTCTCTGGATGTCGAGGTCTAATATTGGAGTTGGTCTGGAGGACCCGAGGGGTGATCTGTCTTGACTTAGAAGGTCTTGGAATTCTTTACATATTTGTCTAAAAGGAAAATGGAAATCCATCATTAAAACAGGTATAATCCTTCCCATAAAGCTGATTCCCAAAGCACTCCCACCTTAACCTGGGTGATCTCACTCTTAAGAGAATTGCTTGATGGAAGGGTTGTTACAGGAATTAAACACAAACAAATCCATCTCTGGCTTCCCTGCCCCAAATTCTCAGAGCCAAAAACATACAGAATCTCTTGAACAGGAGTATTTACCCTGTGGAACCCTTTTAATGCTAACATTTTAAAATGTGATTTTTCCCTTCAATAGGCCCCAGTTTGGCAGTGGTAAGTCTAGCTTAGCTCGCCTACATTGGCAGCAAGGCTTATGGTTAAAGAAAATGGTGAACTAGCATTAAAATATGCTTGAAATGTGTAAATTACTCTATTATTTTTTGCAATGTGTAACTTTTACATGAGCTTGTGTATATTGTGGGCACTGCTTTATCTGCAAGTTGAAGTCCTGGATATTTTGGATTTGCCTTCTCGACTCCCAACCTTTAAGACAAAGGGGCTGTGAAGGAAGAACCTCTCATAGTGAGAATTCAAGGTCTGCTTTCTCTGGTTTCCCACCCATAGCACTCCTCTTTGCAAAGGATAGATGGCCTTACACTTTTCCCTTTCCCACTCAGTTTTCCCTGAGGCTTCTCAGGATGCCTCAGCACCTGGGGGTTAAATTTATTCCCTGGAATTCCTCTGTATAGGACCTAACATTAGGAAAGACCAGAAAACAAGGCCTTCTCATCCTTGTGTTGTTGTATTGTTGTTTGTAGATTAGCCTGGGAATATTCTACCAACAGACTTTAAAAAAAGAAACCAAATCAGTTCCATTTAGCTAATGTCCTCAAAAGAGCATCATTTGGACCATGGATGAACAGACAAGACTTACTTTCACTTGATTTATGATTCAGTTAATTTAAAAAAGGAAAGGGGACGTATCCAAATTAGCATAAAGTTCTCTGTTGCCTGTATGGAAATAGAGGCAATAATGGGGGATCAGGAGGGCATGAGCACCTCCAGATGATCAGGACACTCAGCTGGGGCCCTGATCTTTGTTGGGTTAGCCTGGAGCTGGCCACAGTGACAACATGCAGCCTGGTGACAGTGCCACCCAGTGAAGTGCAGAGTGACACGGGTCACCTTCACACCTGCAGACCATTTGTCACCATCTGATGATATCCATGTAGTTAGGATCCTCTGGCCTCCTAAATCCTGTGGCTTCCTGAGAATAGACTCTGTTGTGGGCTGTCTCCCAGCACTTGCCCAAAAGATATTTGGGAGGATCCAATGAGCCATTCTAACACTTTAGTAACATGGACAAGAGCAATCTGATGGCTCAGAGTGTGTGTGTGATTTACTTTGTTCACACAGATGCAGTCATTTTACCTAGGAGCACAAAGTTTCTAATACTAAAGAGCATCTCTGTGATCCATGATTCCTTTTAGGACACTCATTGCACACCTGGTCCTAGATAAAGTTTGGGTTCTTCATTATCACCTTGTAACTCCTGTCTTTTGGGACATGGGTATAATGGAAAAAGTAGGTAAACTTAGAAGGTCCTTCACTGCTGAGTTATGAGCAAGAAAATCATGCTAAGCTGGTTTTACCCTTCACTTTATGACAGTGATGCAGGCTGGGAGCAGAGATCTTGGATAGCTCTCTCTTGACTGAGAGGAGATGCAGAAACTCATTTCCTGCTGCGCTGTTGGGCCCCATCCAAGCCTGATTTCTCTAAATGCTTGTCATCTGCACAGACCTAGGCACTGACTGCTTGAAAAGGCAGCATCACCCCAGCCTTTCAGGCAAAGAGAGGTATTCAGCAGAAATGTATGTAAATGCAGCATACAGTTTTAATGAATCAGGTCCTTGGAGGAAAAACAGCTCCTTTCAACAACTGAAAACAGTCAGTCATTTTGGCTTCTAAACAATCCACTATCCCCAGTCGGCCCTGTCAGCACTGCTCTTCTCTCCTTCCTCCAACCTCTACTTTCTACCTGTTGAAGAAGTTCATCTTAAAAGTTCTTTCATTTTAACAAAGGGAAGTGTCAGAACCAAGTGTGCAATTAAGTTCCCTTCTATCTGCGCGTGTCAAAAGTCTTTACTGAATGTTGGCAGATTGAAAGGAAAGAAAAAAAACTTTTTTATAATACATGAAAACCTGCAAAAGACAGTAACCTACTTTTTTTTTTTTTTTTTCAAGGGGATTTCTAGGCAAAGTGGTGTCTCAGAGCCTCCACTACCACTAAAATATTACCTGGGGTAGTGACAGGGAGAGGAGTTGGCAGTTTTTTGCTGAGTTGGACTGTGGTTTTGAAAAAGCAAAGGAAGATGGTTGTGCTGTCCTAGGGTGGGCACAGATAAATAAAAATAGTCCTGGTCATTCCTGCAGGGGAGACATCTAATTATTTGTGATACATGGTCAGATGATCCAGTACAAGACCAGAAAAAGAGAAGAAAATTCTGTACTGGGTCAAAACAAGAGCCCCTGCAGCCCATGATCCCCACCAGGGGCCAAAGCAAATGCCTGGTGTTGAGTACAGGAGTGGGGCAAACCTGAGCCCATGAATCTGATTTATTCCATGTGTGGCAGAGTCACCAGGTATCCAAGGACCAGAAATCAGAGAAGTGTCATGAGCCAGATGCTGATTAGGTGCTGGCTGTAATCAACTGCACAATAAAATTGTTATTCACAGTATTATGGTTTGGTCTGTGTGAGTGTGGGTGTAACTGTCCCTCTGATCACGTGGAAGCCCTTGTGCTGTGGAACACTGGATGTTTCCTGTAGGATGCTGTGCCTCTCCAGCAACTGGAATAGTTGGCACAGCTCTCAGCAGTGTTTTGTCTGTCCAAGCTGCAAACTGGTCAGGTTCTGTATCCTGCTGTAAAACCTTTCAGGCTCTCCCATTCCTCTCCAATGTGAATTAACCCATGTTTAAAGACCCTATAAAGCCAGATCCCGCTATTTTTCTTTCCTATTTCTACATGAATTGAATACATATCCTGAAACCTTTTTCCATCTCTAGGGTTAACAGGCCAATATCTGTACCCTTTGGCCAGAATTGTGACAATTCAGTCTTCTTTTGGAGCATCTTGCTCTGTCCAGAAAACCACCTGCTTTCCCAGACAATCATCTGCTCAGTCAAAGGAGGTGAGTGGAAAGAAAGAAACTAGTAGGAGACTGGTTTGTCTCATTGCTCATGTATTTCTTACCTTTTCAGCTCTTTTTCAACCTCTTTCACTCCCATCCTGTCATTACTGACACTTCAGCAGTGAACAGTGGCTACACAGCTCAATCATCTCTTCTGCCCATGACAATCATTAAGTAAACCTCTCATTCTTCATTGTCTAGCCCATGAAACTGTTAGGACAGACCATGGCACCATCCTGTTGCATGAATTTGTACTGCCCTGAGCAGGTCCTGAGTTTGTAAATGTGAGAGATCATTTCCATGAAGTAGCTTTGGAGGATGAGGCAGTTTAACAAAATGACCATGATTTGTTCCATGATGGACACTGGTCCTGTTTTCATTCTCTGTATTTCTATCAGCATGGCCTAGGGCTGAGCAGGGCAATGAAAAGAGTCACTTAAGCCCAGTGGCCTCCAAGTGTTGGCTGCTGGCACCTCAAGCAGCAGTTTTTAGCCTTCACTGGCCTGTGGGCCACAGTTCTGAGCACGGCAGCTGAACTGCTTCACTCAGCATGGATGGATTGCTTGATTACAAGGTGTGCATGCCCTTGATGTCAAGGAAGCCCAGGAGTTCCTGGAGCCTTCATCACTGTAAACATTTAGGGCTCTGTTCCATGATCCACATGTGGGTTTCTAGTACCCAAGACATCCATAACCACTGGCAGATACAACAGGGTAACAAAAAGAGATCTGTGTGCCCCTGGAGCAGCAGCTCATGGCCGAACTGGATAACCCAGTTCAACTCAAATGGTAGTGGGTGCCTGTGTTTGGGCAGCTGAATTGGGCCAATGAATTTGGGTTACTAAATCCATACTGGAAATACACCTAGATATGAACAACTGTGGAAATCATTTTGCCCTTTCCAGTTATTTTTCCTCATCCACCTGTATTCTAAGGATTGTGGAAAAACCTTTGTTCTCTCCCCTTATTTTTCCTCAAGACCCCACATGTGAGCACTTCTGTGGGGTTCTGGCTCTGTTCCACAGTGGGCAGCAGCACCACACACACAGACAGTGGCACTGCAGCTGTTTCCAGAGACAAAGCTTGCCATGGGTGATCCCACCACCCTGGAATTTCCATGTTGGTTTTGGTGGCAGCATAAGAATCCCCTGCTCTTTCTGGTGCCATCACTCACAAGCCCACGACTCAGGGAAGTTGTGGAATTGCTGAAATTGCAAACCTAGAGTTTAGAGGCTGGTGAGCAGTTGAAACTCCCGATGGTTGTCTAGAGCTCTTTGTATCAGACTCGTGGAAGCACTGCTGGGAAATGCCAACACTGTGATGTCATGGACCTCGGAACACCTGGGCAGGACTGGGAATCCCTGTTCTCCTGGCAGGCAGGAGAGGGCCCCACGACCACACACATTGACCCAGCTGTCCCTGTTATTGGCACTGACTGCAGCAGGATGTGGCCTTTCTATTATTGACAAACCTCTCTGAGCAATTTCCTTGGTGCTTCTAACTCATAGGATGAGGGAAAAGTCATTTTCTTCCTATCAAGTGGTGGATAACAGCCTGTGAGCTGAAGTTCATGGTGGTTAGAGGTAGTGCATGCCCATGATACCTTATCTCAGAAGTGAAGGAGGCTGATAAAGTAGGTATGGGGTGGTGAGAAAGGGTAGTGAGACTCTCATGTGCCCCTGAGTGTCACAGCCTTTGGGGGCAGGACATAAAAGTGACCCGCCAATTATTACAAACCATGGCTTTGTGGTTTCTCACCAGAGCCAGGGGAAAATGGGGAAGATTTGCATCATTTTGGTTGAATTGTGTTCCAGAAATGGGACAAATCCTCAGCTAGAAGGCAGGGTGTTAATGGGCTGCACAGCAGTGGGGAGGCACAACTTGCAGAGAGGAATTTCTCCAGGCCAACTGGTTTATTCTCATGCCTCTGAAACCTCTTGAGCCCCTAAATGTGGATAGAGGTAAGAAGAAGATAACATTCCACTTACATGATTCCTTTTAATGTACGGGGCAATTAGGAACGTGAAATATGAAGTCTCTTATCACCCTCACAACCAGAAAATTCCAGCTGATCCACATGGAGATGCTTTTATCACCCCCAGGAAGGCTCACAGGCTGCATTCATGGGATTCACAAGCATGAGATGTTTAAGTGCAGCTCATCTCTGGGTCACTGTCAGGGCAAAGTGCTCTGGATACAAGAGGGACATCATGGCCAGGAATCTCTCCAAAGCAGAAGGACATTGGGATACAAAGGAAAATCCTGTTGCTGGTCAGCCCTTTCCCCTAGTACAGGGAAGTTCCACCCTGTTGGATATATCACAGCCTGGAAGGGTTTTCAAACACTTCCAGCATGAAGGGGATGATTTGAGAGCTCAGATTTGTGGTCTCACCTCAAATATGACACTGCAGTGAGCACAGCAAGGCTGTGAACCTGTTCAAGGTTACCCCACACTGTCAGACCACACACCTAGGGCAGGTCTGCCCTGCTCCACCACAGACTATTTATTCCTGTTTCCCATGGCTCACGGAGGCTAATTCCTCCCTCATCAAGGCTAATTAACCTAGATGAAATGTTATCCTAACACGATGTTACTGCTCCAGGGAGACGAGTGGCTTGTTTAGAGCGAAGTCTGATGCCTCTTTGTGTCTTTAATGTCTTTAGCAGAGCTCCCCTGCTGTTGTACATTGTTCCAGTGCCTTTGACTTCAGGGGAGCTCTTGCAGTTTGCATCCAGAGAGGATCTGTCCTTCTGCAAACCAGCCCTCCCTCAGCAGACTAAAGATAATTATCCAGCAGTAACCAGCACTCCAGTAAAAGCTCAGATCTCCTGCTCACACACAGACAGGAGACAAAGCCAGCTTCTGTCCCAATCATCCAATAATATCCTCTGTTCTCATCGAAACCAAAGCATCTGGGAAGATGCAAGTGCCCCCTTAACCACAGGCAGTGAGAGCACAGCCACCAAAACCCCAGTGCAGTAAGTGAGAACCCTCTTTCAGCACCTCTGAGCAGGATGGCTCTCAGTCAGTGAGCCCTGCTGTGACAGCAGCCACCACAATCCCAGCTCCATACTCCCACTCCTCCCTCCCCCAGCCCACAGATCCAGCATGGAGAAGTGACAGACCGATTTCTTTTTTCGCCTCCCCTCCCAGCTTACTTTGTCGCTAGGATCATCTTTTTCCTCGCTGTCTGCTCTTTCTGTTCCATGTGCTGTCTGGCAATGTGCTCTCCCACTGCCTTGGCAGGGAACTCTGTTTCACAGGTGTAGCCGAAATCTCTGGCCAAATGTAGTGCTTCCCCTGTGGGGAACAAAAAGGGTCAGTCGTTTTTTAGGGTTGTCATCATCATCACCATCATCATCACCGTTATATTGTTGTTATTATTGTTACAGATTTTATTGCACTCTTAAAAAAGAAAACTCAAAACAGTAGCAAGTCACTTCTGTGAAGAGTCATTCCCAAGTCAGTCACACATTTCAGCCCAATTGGCCCGTTGATGTTTAGTCATCAGTTGGTGCCAGGCAGAAGATTGGAAGGATATTCCTCTCATCAGGGGGAAGGATGTCCCTCTCATGAGGAAATTCTGGCCAGGACTTGGCACTGCCTTGCCACCAGCCAGTATTGGGCAGCTTCCTAATTTTGCAAGCCCTGTTCATCATTCAAGGTTTGGAAAAGAGCAGAAAGTAGGAATAAACAGCTTTGAAGAACTGAGTCAGCCTTTGGTGCTTCAGTCCCTGTGTCAAATGGAAGAAGAGTCCTCCACCCCAGGAAAGACCCACGGGGTTAACACACACTCCAGTGTATTTGCTTAGAGGTTAAGCCAACAGTGCAAGTGCCCTACCCCAGAGAGGAGCAGACCCCAAGGGAAAACTCAATCCTGTTTCCAGAAGGATGGCAAACAAAATTGACCAGGCAAAACAAAAAGAAGAGATGAAGAAGAGAATTGCACTGAACACCTCCCTACCTCACTGCAAAGACTGAACACAAGAACCCAACTCCGTGCTGGCTGCCAAATGCCTCAGGAAGGACAGGACCCTCTTCACTAGCTCAGAGAATCCAGAATTTAATTTTAGGGTTTACTGAACACTCTGACCTGCACGCTGTGACTGTGACAACCTCGGTGTGTTTATCTGATCAAAAGCAGCTGCCTGGATTGCAAACATCTGTGCCTCAGTCAGCCCTTCCCTGGTGGGAAATAGGCATTTCCACATGACACTGGTTCTCATCTCATTGCAGAAAGAGGAAATAGGTCAGCTGCCAGAAGTGCAGGTTGAACACACACATCTGCATGAGGGACTGAGAGACGTGCTCCAGAATAGTTTGGGAGTTCAGGAGTTGTGGGTTTACCACTTTTTTTTTTTTTCAGAGTTGTGTGTTTGATTGCATCAGGAAAGGTGGCATTGGACTCTGGCTCTTTGAAGTTCAAAGGGCTGATGCTGTCAGGAGGGATACAGGACAAGTAACTCCTCCCTTTGAGAACATCTGCAGTGGAATTCATCAGATTAAGTGTCAATATTGATGTCTGACTTAATACTTTCAAGTCAATGGAGACAAACTGGCACTTAAAGCATGTATCATCCTGCACTAGGGTAGAAGGCAAAAGAGAATCAGAGCAGTTATGGAAAGTCTAGATTAGAACTCAGGAAATCCCCTTCTGCTGACAGCATTGCCTTGGATGAGGTTATTCAAGGCTTTTCCAAGCCTAGTCTTGAATGTTTCCAGCTATGAAAATTCCACAGCCGTTCTGAGCAACATAATAAAATGCTTAATTATTAATTTAACTTCATTTAATCATTAAATTAAATCATGAAGCACCCAGAAGTGCTGATTTCTTCCTATTTACTAGGATCTGAGATGAGAAGGTGCAACTGCAAAGAAGATGGGGAGATGAATCCCATCCTCAGCAAGGCTTGGTTGAGCCAAGGAAGAGGAGAAGTTCCATGGAAACAGTGGTCCTGTGCCAGGGACAGGATGAGGAATAAGGAACTGCACGCACTGACCTCTATCCCAACTCTCCCCCTTTTGAGATATTATTGCCTCCCCTTCTACCACTGGAGTTTTTTAGGGAAAAACACCTTTTGATTCCACGAGAAAATGCTTTGCTGTGTGCTCATCTGCCCCAGTTTATTCAGGTGCTGACAAAATCCACACACCACTCCCAGGCAATCTGCTACCAGCCAGCTACAACCTCTGCAGCTGTAACCAACTTCACAGCAAAAATTGAAGATTATAGTCAAAAATCACCCACTTTCTTTGGATTTTTTTAAAGCATGATTTCCAGTATTCCTAAAAAGAATGGAGACATTAACAAGCAATCAGGATCTCTGAGTTGAAAGGAGAAGGAGTTTCCACTCAGTTTGCAGCTTCTAGAAAAGTAAAATAATTTTCGGTGAAAACAAAATGTATTTTAGTAAAAACAAAATGGATTTCAGTGATAAGATAAAAGAGAATCAGAATGAACAGAGCTGACTGATTGCTTTCTATTTCAAACATCTATCCCAGACTTCTCCATAGGTAAGAAAGGGAATACATTTAAGCCACAGCTTTTACATTTCTGTAAAGTAGTTTCAAAATATCAAATTTCAGATTTGCTTTTAATCTTCCTTAAATAAAGACTTACATAGTCAAGCAATTTCAGAAGAGCACCAGGTTTTTCTTTTCAACTAAATTCTGTTAAAATACTTGATGGGTTTATCTTCATTCCAGCATGGAAAGAAAATAAAAGTCAACCCCTTTGAAGCTGCCATCAGGTGGAATTGCAATTCTCCAGACAGCTCCATCATGGTCCCAGTCAGTCCCAGTAACAGTACAAGGAATGTAGACAGCAAAGAATTTAAACTTTCAGCCATTGGAAAAGTCTTGATTCCTTCAAGAGAGCAGAGCTTTTTGTGTAGAAATTTAGGCATTCATTTAACATGATCAACATGTTAAGTGACTGAAATGTCAATGCTTCCACTTATTGTTAGCAAAAAAGGAAATGAAAATGTGAATTGTCATTCAAATTTATGTTTTCAAAGATGGTTTATATTATTTGCTAGATCTAAGAAAATTATACCAAACTGCTCTGATAATGTGAGAAAATTTTTCAGAAGTATAAAACCTGTCTGGAGCTGGGATTGTGATCGTGATATAAAATCATTTGAGCAAAAAAACCCCACAAAATTACTTATTTCTTCATGGGTATAGATTGGCAAAAATATAGATACAAATGTAATTACTGTTTTTAATGAAATAATAATGAAAATACCTTAAAATTGATATTTTTTTACTGGAAATGGAAAGCTCATGTATACTACAGATGCACGTTAGAGCGATGCATATTTATTCATATAAGCATGCGTATAGCATAAGCAGTACATATNAGAAGTATAAAACCTGTCTGGAGCCGGGATTGTGATCGTGATGTAAAATAATTTGAGCAAAAAACCCCACAAAATTACTGATTTCTTCATGGGAATAGATTGGCAAAAATGTAGATACAAATGTAATTACTGTTTTTAATTAAATAATTATGAAAATACCTTAAAATTGAAAATATTTTTTGCTGGAAATGGAAAGCTCACGTATTCTACAGATGCATGTTAGAGCGATGCATATTTTTTCATATAAGCATGCATATAGCATAAGCAGTACATAGCCTGAATTATAACTGCACATTCTAAATAAAAACAAAGATTTGGGCTTGAGAACACTCTGCAGAGCATAATTTCTCCTGTCTCATTGTTGAGCAAAGATGCAATTTTAAACCAGGACCAAATGATGATTTGATATTTAGAAGTGTGCTGTGATATACTTATTTTTTTATGAATATATGTCCCTTTGATTACTGCACAGTAGGATTAAGTCTGCTTGGTGGGGGAAATTAGTTTATATGAAATGTCATAGAATATGTTCTTTCTTTTTCTACAGCATAATTTGGACAACCATTTACTTTGGGAGAAAATGTGTAAATGTTGGAAAAGTGGATGAACTGACCTTTTTTTCTTTTTACCTTAGATTTCCCATCTTCTTCCTAGTTATTTTTTTACATCAGGACAGCAACCATGATAAAGGCAAAAAACCACTGAAAATCCCTTACTTTTATAGTCGCCTTTTTTTCAACCTAAATCCAGCCTAAAATCAAATTTCCCAGAGTGTGATACCCCCAGCTCTTTCCTCCTGCCGAGATAGATGTTGGGGATCTGTCCCCTGTCCCCAAAGGCAGCGCAGGGCTCTGCCGCTCCTGGCAGCGCTGCCTCTCCTCTGCCCTTCTCCGATTGACCGGAGAGCTTTGCTCCGGTGGAGACGGACAGAACCGGCAGAGGCAGCCCCGCAAAGCCTCGCTGGGGCACCTCGGAAGGTTTCAGAGGGTCCCCCGGGGCCAGCAGGAGTGAGAGCTGCTCCTGGGCTCTGGGGTGTGTCCCCAGGAGAGGGACACTCGGCATCCGAGCCTCCCGCTCTCCCCTCGGCTGTGCCTCCTCTCCCCCTCGGGAATGTCACCCGCGGGAGGAGGAGGAGGAGGAGGAGGGAAGGAAAGTTCATTCTATTTGTGGGGTGAGAAGGGAGGAGGAACAAGTGGAAGGGTGTTCAAACAAAGGCTGGTGCGGGAGAGGTGCGAGGGTTGAGAGCACGATGAAAAAAAGAAAGCACTGACCTATTTTTTTCTCAAGAGTTTTGGTCCCCAAATGATGAATGCCATTAATTCTGTGTTTGGGAAATTTAGCGTCTTAATCGAGTTTGACAGGAAAACAAATTCTAGAACTATTTTTGTTAGATTTTCTTTTTTTAATCGGATGGTTTAAAAATTCATGCACTGCTTTTACCTGAACCTGCAATCACATTTATGTTTTGTAAGTGACCCGTTCAAACAGAAGGGGACATCTCCCCTTCTTTTCACATCCTTCCTTGCTCCCACTGGAGAAGCTTTTTACTCTTTTGAGCCCACAGTAAAGCTTAGCTTTGGAAATACTGGTGTTTATTCGAGGAGCCTTTATTTTACAGCTAATATAAGGAATTCTCCTTTTGGAGCTCGTAAGAAAAATGACCTTTCCCTCCATCTAGTCCAGGCGCTAGAGGGCATCCCTCGCCTGCAGGTTACACAAAGACGTGTCCCCAAACCGCTCAGGAGAGTCCTGCAAGGCTGACTTCATCCTCCCTGCCCGCCTTTCCACTCGCTGCGCTGATTTTTGACAAAGAGAACAGAAGTGATCTGTCAAACAATTCCTATTTTGGGCCGCAGATGTCCCCACCAAAGACTCCAAAAGATGCGACCTGATGGAGCCAACAACAAACATCCTGCAGCAAAGCAGAACTCCAAAGGAAAAGGCTTTGCAGAAAACAGGAGGCCACAGAGTAATTTTCATAAAATCTGGACCTACATGAGACAATCACGGCCTAGAAATAAATTGCAGTTCCTCCTTGAGCTTAACTGACTCCCCAAAACTCAATGATTTCAGTATCTTTTAGAGGAAGACAAATATCAGTCATGCCAGAGATTTTTGATTTGGTTTTGGTCATAAACACAATAATCATGCAACTAATTTTGACTTATCTTACAACACACAGATATTCAAGAGGTTGGACACACTTTAAAAGATATTAAAACCTCAATATACTGAAGACTGTGAAGACCTTTGGTAATAATAAATTTAGAAGCATCTAAAGAAGTCAAGAGTGACACAATTCTGGGTCCTTATGAAGGGCATACAGAGTGTACCTGGTATTTTAGAGATTTAATAAAACTAAAAAATTATTATTTCAATTTCTGTACTGCTATCACACAGGAAAATCTCCTTGCTTTCTCTCTGGATTCTCTAAACCACAGAATGGTTTTCCTTGAAGAAATTGTGCTGTGAGTTAATTCCACCTGGAAGGAATATCTCCATGTCCAAGGTGAGAACAGCTTATACCACCAGGAGCTCAGTGAGCACTGCCAGGTTTGACCCAGAATTGGTTACACAGACAGGAAATGAGATTCACTTAATTTTCTGTTGGAGTGTTAACATGGTGGTGCCATTCCCAAAAATTCCACTGGATAAAATTCATGATTCTAGGCAAAAGTGAGCTCAGGCACATCAGTATTTATCTTTAGGACTCACATCAAGGCAGCCCAAGAACAGAAGCAACACCATGGGCTTGATACCAGGTTTNCACCATGGGCTGGATACCAGGTTTGCTGCTGGCTTTGAGAAAAGGGCAGGGAGGTGGGCACAGCCCCATTCCTGGGAAGCAGGAATCTCACCCTGACTTACAGCAAAGGTACTCAGCCATCAACCCCAGGTCAGACAGCTCCTCCCTCTCCAGCTCTTCTGCTGAATGAAGAACTGGCCGCAAAGAATCCCAGAATGATGGAATGGGTTGGAAGAAACCTTAAAGATCCTCCAGCTCCACCTCCTGCCATGGGCAGGGACACCTTCCCCTATCCCAGGTTGCTCCAAGCCTCATCCAGCCTGGCCTTGGACACCCCCAGGGATGGAGCAGCCACAGCTTCTCTGGGCACCCTGTGCCAGGGCCTCACCACCCTCATAGGGAAGAATTTCTTCCTAATTTCAGCTTTCAGCTTAAAGCCATTGCTCTGTTTACTGATAAAACCCAGCTGTGTTTATTCTTCCCTGGCCCAAGATGCCTGAAGGAGGGAACAGCCCTTGCTCCTCTAACTTGGTACCATTTCTGAGGCTGTGACTCCATGAGAGCTTTCTCTTGCAAGCAGGTGTGATATGGACACACCTGTACCTCAGAGCAGCCCCACTGAACTCCCTTGTGCTCAGTAAAAATCTCAGTCCCTTGTCACAGATGCTGAAAACCTCCAGTGTGGAGGATTCAATGCCATTTCTGCCTTGAAGAGTCTCCATCCTTTGAGAGACTAAAAAACTCACAAAGTCCTGAGCAAGCTCTCCTAATTGACCCTGCTTTGAGCAGGAGGATTGGCCTGGGAGATCACCAAAGGTGTCTTCCAGCCTCAATCCTCCTGTAATTCTGTGGTAATATGTGCTGAGACCTCAGCCTACTTGCCTAGATCTGTGTGGACCTTTCAGGCTATGATTGTAGAAGGTGTTTGACCTTTAGGATGAGCTGAGTTCTCTCAGCATCGAGGAGGAGGGATCTGAAATTCCCAGAGCTGCCACTCGCAGCCAAACAACAAACTGGGTACTTAGTGGATTCACCCAGAACAGAAGAGAAGCAGGTAGAGCTTCTTCCCTTTGCCTGAGGGGTTTGAACCTGCATCTCCCAGCTGAAGGTTTGAAGAGCCTGGCAGTATTTGGTGAATGATATTTAAACAACAAATAAAGGCCAAGGAAGTATCTCCTGAGCCTGTCTAGATNATCAGTCATGCCAGAGATTTTTGATTTGGTTTTGGTCATAAACACAATAATCATGCAACTAATTTTGACTTATCTTACAACACACAGATATTCAAGAGGTTGGACACACTTTAAAAGATATTAAAACCTCAATATACTGAAGACTGTGAAGACCTTTGGTAATAATAAATTTAGAAGCATCTAAAGAAGTCAAGAGTGACACAATTCTGGGTCCTTATGAAGGGCATACAGAGTGTACCTGGTATTTTAGAGATTTAATAAAACTAAAAAATTATTATTTCAATTTCTGTACTGCTATCACACAGGAAAATCTCCTTGCTTTCTCTCTGGATTCTCTAAACCACAGAATGGTTTTCCTTGAAGAAATTGTGCTGTGAGTTAATTCCACCTGGAAGGAATATCTCCATGTCCAAGGTGAGAACAGCTTATACCACCAGGAGCTCAGTGAGCACTGCCAGGTTTGACCCAGAATTGGTTACACAGACAGGAAATGAGATTCACTTAATTTTCTGTTGGAGTGTTAACATGGTGGTGCCATTCCCAAAAATTCCACTGGATAAAATTCATGATTCTAGGCAAAAGTGAGCTCAGGCACATCAGTATTTATCTTTAGGACTCACATCAAGGCAGCCCAAGAACAGAAGCAACACCATGGGCTTGATACCAGGTTTGCTGCTGGCTTTGAGAAAAGGGCAGGGAGGTGGGCACAGCCCCATTCCTGGGAAGCAGGAATCTCACCCTGACTTACAGCAAAGGTACTCAGCCATCAACCCCAGGTCAGACAGCTCCTCCCTCTCCAGCTCTTCTGCTGAATGAAGAACTGGCCGCAAAGAATCCCAGAATGATGGAATGGGTTGGAAGAAACCTTAAAGATCCTCCAGCTCCACCTCCTGCCATGGGCAGGGACACCTTCCACTATCCCAGGGTGCTCCAAGCCCCATCCAGCCTGGCCTTGGACACTTCCAGGAATGGAGCAGCCACAGCTTCTCTGGGCACCCTGTGCCAGGGCCTCACCACCCTCATAGGGAAGAATTTCTTCCTAATTTCAGCTTTCAGCTTAAAGCCATTGCTCTGTTTACTGATAAAACCCAGCTGTGTTTATTCTTCCCTGGCCCAAGATGCCTGAAGGAGGGAACAGCCCTTGCTCCTCTAACTTGGTACCATTTCTGAGGCTGTGACTCCATGAGAGCTTTCTCTTGCAAGCAGGTGTGATATGGACACACCTGTACCTCAGAGCAGCCCCACTGAACTCCCTTGTGCTCAGTAAAAATCTCAGTCCCTTGTCACAGATGCTGAAAACCTCCAGTGTGGAGGATTCAATGCCATTTCTGCCTTGAAGAGTCTCCATCCTTTGAGAGACTAAAAAACTCACAAAGTCCTGAGCAAGCTCTCCTAATTGACCCTGCTTTGAGCAGGAGGATTGGCCTGGGAGATCACCAAAGGTGTCTTCCAGCCTCAATCCTCCTGTAATTCTGTGGTAATATGTGCTGAGACCTCAGCCTACTTGCCTAGATCTGTGTGGACCTTTCAGGCTATGATTGTAGAAGGTGTTTGACCTTTAGGATGAGCTGAGTTCTCTCAGCATCGAGGAGGAGGGATCTGAAATTCCCAGAGCTGCTACTCTCAGCCAAACAACAAACTGGGTACTTAGTGGATTCACCCAGAACAGAAGAGATGCAGGTAGAGCTTCTTCCCTTTGCCTGAGGGGTTTGAACCTGCATCTCCCAGCTGAAGGTTTGAAGAGCCTGGCAGTATTTGGTGAATGATATTTAAACAACAAATAAAGGCCAAGGAAGTATCTCCTGAGCCTGTCTAGATATTATCTGAAAACAGATTTCATTCATTTATGTGTGTGGGGAAAAGGCTTGTCTAAATATTATGCTTTCTTATGGGAGAAAAAAGAAAAAAATCATCACATTTTTGGACCAGCTCCAGGAAATTCACAAGTTAAAAAAAAAAAAAAAGGAGGATAAACAAACCTACTTATAGAGTTGGTATAAGACATCCATCTCTCTCACAAGAACACTCAGATGATCGATTTGTAAGCACAAATCGATGCTGAGGAAACTGCAGGACCAAGGCACTTGCTGGGGGCCAAGATACCTCTGAGGAAACTTCCATTTTGCCACTCACTCTGTCTGTGGCTTTGGGCAAGTCAGGTCTCTTTGTACCAAATACAGATTGTGGAATTTAACCCCGTGGCTGGAAAGGGTTGCATGCCATGAAACATTTTAATTAGGGTTGTATTATATTGCAATATTAGAGACCCTACCTTCTACCAGGGAAGTCAGGAGTGTGACATTTGCTGCTTTTCTTCTTCCTGCAGGCAAATTCAGTCCAAGTCTGTCTAATTTTTCTCGCAAGCAGCGTCCTCCGTTCTTGGATTTTGCTCTGTCAGGAGAGAACAGCAGGAAAGAGAGATGCTTGTCACTATTCTGCACCTTTCACTCATGTTCATATGAGCCTAGAAATTGTACACGCTCCATTGATGAGTGTGTGGGGTAATGCCTGCAGCAGTGACGTCAATGGGAAATATTTCAGACCTGTAATGTCCTGCTTGCTCTAGGTGACTCTGTAAGGTGGTTTGGGGTTCTTCTAGGTGCTTTTTGGCAGAGTTAGAGATTTTAATGCCTGGCATTTCCACCCAGTGCAGCCCAATGTTCTGATTTGGGCACAGCACCTGGGATTACAGTGGCTAAATATAAATATTGACAGTGCAAACACTTAGATCTGATTTAGCCAAGCCAGGCTCCAAAGACAAAGCAGAGAGAAACGTGACCCTCTAGAATGAGATTAAACAGATATCCACAATGAGTGAACTTTACTCATCTGGCTTGTCTGGCTATTAAAGGAAGCCAGATATCTACTTAAATGTAGATATCTACATGGAACCCAGCCCTAACTATCTCTCTATAATTCATGTAGAGACCTGGGTACTCAGAAATGTTGTCTACAAAGCCCAAAACTCATAAGTAAGAAGGTCAGGGCAATAGGAAATGCTGAACCTAAAATCTCAGCCATCATTGGTTATCTGTGCCCCTGTGCCAAACACCTACATCCCTTTGTTCTCACAAAATGGGTCCTGGTGTGTCCCAGCTGCTTTTCTGCAGCACCTCAGTGTTTGAAGCATTGGAGACAAATCCACTGATGCAGCAGACAGAAGTTCAAATTCTTCCTCAGCCTGAGGGAATTTTAACCTGTACCTTTCAAACAGATGCAGCAGCCAGCTGACAACAAATGACCAATGTTAAAATGCTTAAACAATTAATAAAATAGTGACTGGAACCCCTGATATCTCCCATTTCAAATGGATGGCCTGTCCATTAATTAGATAAGAGTCTACACCTTTGCTTTTTGTACAAGAAATACATAATTAACCCCAAACGAGATTGAGGGGCCCTCAGCTTAGAAAAAGTAATCACTGGGTAGTAAAAATAATTAACTAAATATTTTGAGGTTCGGGTTCAAGTTCCTTCAGGCAGAGGAAGGAACCAAACACAGAATATCACCATTTGGATGTCTGCTTTTATGCATTAAAAATACCACAATTTTGGCCACATTATTTGTCAGGAAATATCTTCTGGAAATAACTTTTTCTTTATTCAGAACACTTTATTCCCAAAGCAAGCTATTTGGGAAAATAGGTAACCAGTGACTGCTGACAGGATGCAAAAGCCTTCAAGGTCTCAGGCAAACAATCAATGAGATTTTGTTTTCCTACATCTTCCCTGGTCAAATACAGAATGTTTGAGCCTGTCCTCCAGCTGTGAAACCTCAGTTACAAACTGACCAAACTGTCCCATTGCTCTCTCTGATTCATAAAACAGAATTAGCACATCCAAACTGCAGACAGGGAGAAGTCCCTGGCTTTTACAAGGCCCAGGGTTAATTTGGGAGAGGAGATATTTAATCTGGGTCAAAAAACCTGTGGGGATCATTCAAGTATTTTAACAGAGGAGAGAAGTGAGCTCCCCCATTCAAGTCAATGCCCTTGAATCCATAATAGCTTGCCCTGTTTGATGAAATCTGCAGCATGAGTATTTAAAATGAAAATTAGCTGAAACAAATAGAGGAGGAAATTTTGGTGGATGTAGATTTTGGATTTCAATGCCCACAGAGGCAGCTAAATGGGATGCCTTGAAAACAATTTATGGTCTGCAGCCATTATTCTCCAAGATGTCTCGAGACAGCTCCTGAGTGCCTGCGTGTCTCAGGCTGGTTGAAATGACTTTCAGTGTGAGCACGAGGATCAGTGTGGCCTTCAGTGCCAGCAGTGAAATAGCCTGTGACTTTCCAGCTGGTTTTGATCAAAGGGTGTGCAGGCAGCTGGTGCCATCTGAGCTGACGCCTCGGGGACACGGTGACTTAGAAATGCCTGGCTGAATTACACTTGCCTCCTGGTTCTCCTCTTGCAATGTGAGGCACAGTCTGCCCCTCTCCTTCTTCCTGCTCCTGCTCTCTGCAGGTGAGAGTCAGTGAAGGGTCAGAGGCAAAACTTCACCTCATTATTCACTCCTCCCCAAGTATCTCACTATGAGAAAAGTAAAACCAGCTTATTCTATCTTTTCCGTGCTCAAAAAACATGCAGAGAAAGGAAGAAAAAGGCATTGCTACACCTCACTGTTTTATTTTTTTGTTGAGTGAGGGCTGTAACTATTGTAAAATGATTTGAGATAATTTCTCAGAAAGAATTTAGATTTGTAGCTCTGGTGGAATTTTCCACACATTGAATTTCCTTTTTTTTTTTTCTCAAAACAAGCCAAAGCAACATCTATCCCAGTGTGATGAGTAACTGAAAAGAGGAGGTAAAAAAAGAAATCAGCTGGATGAAAAATGTAAACTTGCTAATTTACTGAAAGTTCCCCAGTGTTCCCTCCTGACCCATCCCCTTCTGCTCACCCCAAGCATGACCACCTATCCAAGTAGGGACAAAAAAATTAAAAAAATAAATAAAAATATCTGGTGAAAAGAAAATTAAAATTTAAAAAAATACAGTAATTACAGCATTGTCTAGGAGTTGTTATCCTCACCTTCAACTTACCTTCTCAAAATGCCCCCGAGGAGGGAGGCGTTGAGGCACTCGGGTGGGGACAGGCGCCTCTTCACCTCGGCGATGGTCACTTTGTACTTGGAGGTGGAGCTGAGCAGAGACAAGCGCCCAGGAACGGAGCAGAACAGGTCGGTGGGGTTCACAACACAGGTGCCACCTACAAAAAAAAAGGAAATATTAAAGTGTGGGAAGCCTCCTCTTCTGTGTTTTGGCAAACTCAGCCATGAAGAGAAACTCTGCGGTTCTCTCGTGGTTGGTTTTTGTTTGGGTTTGGTTTTTCTCGGGGCATGGGTGGTTTGGCTTTCTGTAATATTGTTTTGAGAAAAATGTGTTGGAATTTCGGTGTGGGAGCAATGAATTGTTAGATCTCATAAGCTTTAGGGTCAAAACACCTTGTTTTGGTTATTTGATATAATTTTATTTCATGCCCTGAAAAAAATTATCACTAAGGTCTCTCCAATCTAGAATGATTAAAAAAATAAGATTAAACTCTCACTCACAATTACAAAAGCCCCACAGTTTGTAAAAATATTAGGATATTGTTTCTAATGAGAAATGTTAAATTTAACTCTGATAGCAGTAATTAGGATTACAAAGGTACAAGAGCACTGTGGGTTTGCAGTGATTTGCAGCAAGAGCAGCTCTCCACACCTTTGAACTCATAAATTCCTTCCAAAGTTAGGTCAAACCCTCAGCTGATATTAACGATTGAAATCTATTGAGCTACATCAGTTTATCCCAGGTTAGGTCTGCAATTGTTTATTTCTTGAGAGTGGCAATTACTTGGCCTGGGTCTGAAACTGCTGAATGATCACCAAATCTTTTCAGTCAAGACTGTGATCAATAACTCCTCAGGCAAAACTGAGCTTTTAACTTAAAGTTAATATGAGAGAGAGAAAGAGAGAAAACTTTCTCTGCAACCAATCCAAGAGAGTAGAACAAACTCCCAGGGAAAAAAAAGAAATCATCTTAAGGACTAACACATATTTTACCACCAAGCACAAAACACTTTTTCTTTGACCTGCCTTCTCCAACCTGACTACAACAAAAAAAATTCTCTGGAAGAAATAAATCTTACCACTGCATGCTCTATTATTCCCTGGGGGAAAGGTGAGGGGAAAAAAGAATGAGCTGCATATGACAGTGATAGAAAATATCACATAATTCTATGCACTACTAGAAGAAATTCAGATGGTTTATGTGAGGATGATGATATGAAGACCTTTTTAGAGAAGAATAAATCTGTGCTTATCTCTCCTGTTTAAAGGAAACATGCAGTATCTTTTAAGGTACCCTGATAGTTTCTTTTTTTGCCTGTGAACACCTTAATCTTTAACTACAAAAGTTCACTTTAAAATTTCAGCTTCTAACCTGAATTCTATACTGAGAATAGAATAGAATAGAATAGAATAGAATAGAATAGAATAGAATAGAATAGAATAGAATAGAATAGAATAGAATAGAATAGAATAGAATAGAATAGAATAGAATAGAATTTGAATGACAATTTAAGGCTCACTTTAGACAAGATCCTACACCTTTTTCTTTATCAACTCACACGTGCAGCCCTCTTAAAATTAAGGTGACTCTGTTCCACCCCCCACAGAGACAGTGTGAAGGATGAACCTTCATTAAATGCAGACTATTGCTTGCTTACATAAGGCAAACAGAATTTCTTTCCAAATATTTCAGCTCTTGAAGGTATATTTAAACATTTGTGCTGACAGCAACACCAGAAAAGAACATCTCTTGGTATCAGTCCCAGATGGATGAGATCCTGACTCAGTACAGCAGGGTATTTTATGCCTTCTAATTATGTTCCAGGGCAGATATTAGTGTCCACTTCTTAGACAGGCTATGGAGACAATTCGTGCATCACCAAAATACAGGCACATCAAGGGCACTGATGCACATTTTTACACAGCTCAAAGCTACAATTAATGAGCTCATCCTCTCAAACACAGAAATCTGCCTCCACACGCCTGAAATAATTTTGGATCTGTGTTGTTTTGGTGTGTTTGGGTTTTCTTCGGTGGATTTTTTTCTTTTTTTCCCCAGAAACCTGTAAATATTTTCAAGCAGTGTTTTCAAACTTCTGGTCTGTCAGGTACATTTGTGAAGAGCGCTAACACTGAGTGGATCTGTTTGTTTGGCATCTGCCACACAATGCACATGCACACGTGTGTATATATATACGTGTCAAGAAAACAGTAGCACTGTGTACATATTTATTTACTCCAGTGAGTCTCTGGGTTTTGTAACGAGTGAGACTGTGCTGAAATCAGTGCCATGGTAAAGTTCATCTCCTTGCCAGGTTAAGCCAGTATGTGCATCCCTTTATGCCAGATAAATAATTGTTCCTTGAATCCAAAAACCTGTTACCCTGCAGCTGCTCCTACACTAACCAGAATTTACTGGAACACTTCTTACTATTATTTAGTAGAAAGTTGCTTACAGTCTAAAATATTTCAAAGTATCATGCCTAAGCAGAGTGATCTAAACCAAAGCAATTCCAGGTAAGCCAGGTATGGGTATTAAAATAAAAGAAATCAGCAAGTCCAGGCTATTTGCTTTCCAGAAACATGGGGAGCAAATTGCAAATTACAAGCAGGTAAAATCTATTGCATGTAATTATCTCACTCGATTAATTATTCATTGACACAGCAACAGAGAGAGGTGTGGTGCTTTCTAGATGAAGAAATGTCTTTGTCACAAAGGGGGTGCATTCTTGAAGGCACGAATTTCCCACCACCAACACCACCTTAGAGTGGAGATGGGTGAAGTCCTGGCCTTTGCACCATGTGGTAAACAGAAAAAAGCTGCTGGATAGAGAGGAGAAAGAAGAAGGGCAGCCACACAGGAAGATGAAGAATTAGTTTTCTTGTCAAACACATGCTTCAGAGTATTCCTTCCTTCCTTCTGATCATGTGTTCGAGTGGACAAGTGATTTTGCAAAGCAGCTTAACATGAAGACCACAAGATACGTTTTAAGGTGAACTAAGCAGTGGCAACAAACAGGTTTTTTTGCCCATCAACACAATGCCACTGTAAGTGCTGCTGGAAAAGTCAATCCTCATTTAATTGTTGAGCCAATCTTGTCACAACAGAGCATTGGAGAGGTGGGATGCTAAGATACCCTCAGAAGAAGCTGAAATAATACCTCGAAACCAAGGTGGAAATAATGTTTTTTGTAAGTCTAGTGATTCAGCCTGGAGATCCTTATTGCTGTCAGCAGTTTTTACTGGCTTTGGAAATCTTTACAGAATAACTTCTGGTGCCAGGACACATAAAACCCCCTCAGTTCATCAAACTAAGAGCCACCCATGCAGGAACAGCAATGTGCTCACAAGTGTGCCTGAAGAAAGGAAAGCTGTGGCCCTTGCACCCTGGCTCGTTATCCATGGCATTCATCCTATGGCAAAGCCAGGAAAAGGAAAGAGACAGCAAACACACAGTGAGATAACTGCTGGGATCATCCAGCTGATTGGCCCAGCAATTCTGTGCTCTGAGTACCCCATGAAATGGGCCTGTGAGTGTTAAGAAGACTCTTTTTAGGACAACCATTTATTCCCATAGGGAAGTGATTATGTGGTCCCATCTGACTTCATCTGTTGCCATAAGATACTACTTTGGAGATGGCTGTAAATTGTGATCTGACAGGCACAGAGGTCTGGAAACACAGGCAGGACAAGATTTAGGCACAGGGAGAATTATGGTTTATATTGCAACTGACAGATTAGGGAAAAAAAATAAAGAAAGAAGGGAAGATTTCAGGCTCAATCCCTTCTTTAAGGCTTCTCTCTCATCCCACTCTATTCAATTACTTCTTTATCCATGACAGAGTTTTAGTCTCTAATCTATCATCTTCATGTTGATTTCAATAAATACAATTGGCCACAAGATAAAAATGAGTGGAGATGCTTTGTGCAGCTGCCCTCATCTAGGTGAGAGACCAAGGGCCCAAAACTGCTGTGTACTGAATCCCCAAATCACCTCAAGAGCTTATATATAATGATGTAGTTAAAGATGTTCCTGCTCATTGCCAAGGGCTGGACTAGAAGACCTTTAAAGGTCTTTTCCAACACAAAATATTCTATGATTCTAATCTTTGATTATTTTCAAGTGGCCTGAGGGAGGGGAATGACAAAAATCTAAGTTCTTTTTCATTAGTTTACTTTGGGGGCCCAATCCTTTTCCTTCCAACTGCCTGGCTCATGCCCAACACAGTGCCCTCCTTCATGAGGAAGGTGCTCTGGCTTTGTTCCCCAATCCTAGAAGGAACAGAAGTTAGGCTGTGTGATACTGGGAAAGGTAGTCAGAGCAAACACTGTGAGAGTGTTTCCCCTCCCTTGTTGCTGTCTGTGCATCAAATAGCTCATGTGGGTACAAAATGCCAGCACGAGCTGCTGATGGGCTGTGCAGGTGACAGCAGGGAGAGCAGAGCCGTGCTCTAACTAACCCACCCATCCTGTCAGCACAGTGAAAATCCCAATAACCCACGTGGCAGGGGGAGCTGGCTCTGCTTTGGTCGCAGGTTCCCTTTGTACAGATGAAGAGAACAATGGGGTGGCTGGAGTGCGGGGGTATATTCTGATTTAGTTTATTCTGAAATGCAAGGCTCCCTTACACCACCAGAGTAAAACATTTGTGCATCCTTTCATTGATAAAATCAATATTCTGATGTATTTTTTTTATACTTTTCATAAGCAATGTTGTTGTTCAATCAGGAAGGAGAGGGACAAATATCCATCAATGTCACTAGATGGTTTTTACACTTTAAATGTAATTTCTTTTTAATGTGTGTCTATAATTTTGTACATCCTGACACTCTGCAAGGCCGTTTTTTTTTATTTGTTAATTGTAACAGCCACAATATGATGAGTGTTTTCTATTCATTCAACACAACATAGTCCCTTTCTCCAAGACATTCCCCTGTAAATGTCAGGCACCTACGTAAGGAAACATCAGGATACACTGGTGACAACAGTGCAGAAGTGCTGTTTATTTTGTTTTTCAGGATGTAGATGTTTGTGTACTTGTGTACATTATTAAGTATGAGCACACCTGAATGTCAACAGATTGATCTTCTATAAAATATTAATAGCATGCCATGCTTTTTATTAGTCTATTATTTATATATACAGGTGCTGTTTGTGGGAGCCTCCAGTTTATTTTCTGCCCTGTGCTGAAATTCTGGCAATTTTAGAGGATGTTACAAAATGAAGACATTAGACTCTGCCTCTCCTTAGCTTTTTTCCCTTGTCATGTTGCAAATGCAAGCAAGCAGTTATCAGTACAGATTTTGACAGTACTGCTTAATCCCATTTTCGGTTCCAAAAGGTCTGTAAGCAATTTAAAATGTTCTCCAAATTATCCTCACATGACCCAGTCATTAATGTCAGCAGCTAAATATTCAAAACTCTAAAATTAATCTACATTTGTCAGAAAAAATAGAAAGTACTGGGGTTTTTTGTTTGATTTTTTTCCCAGTTATTCTTTTGGTTTCATTTAGGTTAACTAACTTTGCATCAAATTGGCAACCACATAAAACCAGCTCATGCCACAAACAGAAACAATTCCAAGATGTCCCTCACTACAACATTCATGCCAAGAAAACAAAGACATGCCTGCATGCACAGAACACGAGGAATTTTTAAATATAAACCAGAAGTTTCAGTAAGAGTGAGGGCACCACCAGCATTTTCTATGATCAGCCTCTTTACCTACACCACATTTTTCAGGATATTNTTTTTTTTCCCAGTTATTCTTTTGGTTTCATTTAGGTTAACTAACTTTGCATCAAATTGGCAACCACATAAAACCAGCTCATGCCACAAACAGAAACAATTCCAAGATGTCCCTCACTACAACATTCATGCCAAGAAAACAAAGACATGCCTGCATGCACAGAACACGAGGAATTTTTAAATATAAACCAGAAGTTTCAGTAAGAGTGAGGGCACCACCAGCATTTTCTATGATCAGCCTCTTTACCTACACCACATTTTTCAGGATATTAAGAGTTTTAAGTGTAAACAGGGTTAAAAAATAGATTGGGAGAAGCAAAGTGGAAAACAGAATAATAAGAATAAGTGGGTTTGTTACAGGAAACCAACTTTAAAGATTGTATGAACATGCAAAAATCCCTCCTGCCCCCAGGACCAGCCCTCCATTATCGAGGTGCATCAGCACTGACACAGGAGAGCTTCTGCAGCTCCCGGCCTGAAGGGTGAGATCCAAACCAGACCCCAAAGAAAAGACATCTGCTTCACTCCTCTTTCCCATACACAAGGGAAAGGTATTTTCCCAGCGCCTCTCCAGGTCCTCTCTGTGCCACTGGCTTGGGAAACCCCTGAGTGCTCCTGGAGAGTGCCCGTGCCCCTGTTCCTGCAGGACAAAGGCTTGGGCAGGCTCTGTGCCCTGTGGGTTCTGTGTGGGAAGGCGTGGCACAGGTTTGAGGCTCAGCCCGAGGAGCCCCACGAGGGGTGTGAAGGGGGAATCTGCCCCAGGAGCCGCTGGCTGGCTCTGGGTGTGTCCTGAACCTGTTCTGTGTTTGTTGTGTGCCCATCCGTGTGCTCTGTCGCACTTCCCGAATGTGCGCCTGAGTTTGTGGGATTCTGGGGCGGCTCTGCCTGGTGCTCATCCTCCCAAATCTCCTCTGGGGCAGGCAAAGCTGGGGCTGTGCAGATCACGACACCCCGCAGCTCGAAATGGAGCGAAGTGAGATGGAAAAGATGTAACACACAACTTCTGCCCCAGCAGGAATGGGGAGAAGCGCAGAACCCAGCCCGGGGACTTTCCATGACCCTGCTGTCCACAGCCAGAAAACACACACACCTTTTGTAGATCAGCAGGGGGAAAAAAAACAAACAAACGACCAAAAAAACCCCCAAAAACTCCAAGAACAACCAAACCTCAGACAAACAAAACCTCTCCGAAAGCTCAAACCGAAATAAAACAAACCATCAAGGAAGCAAACAAAGGAAAAAAAAAAAAAACTCTCAAAACTCAGCCTGATCTCTTCTCCAAACTTCTGCCCAAGGTCTGCCCCCGGCCAGGGGAGGAGGGTGCTGAGGCTCCGCTCCCTCCCGGCCCGGCGGAGCGCTCGGTGGCTGCTCCCGCTGCTCAGCCCCCTCCGTCCCCTTCNCAATATTCGGGGAATAGAGGAGGACAAGAGTGGCCAGGGAACTCCAGGCGGTTTGCCAGGACAAGGCGATAGGGGATGTCTTGAAGGTCTTTCTCCATCTAAATTCCTCCTTGGTTCTATGACTGTGTCCCGAGTACCCATCCCTTCACCCCGGGGCGCCTGGGGAAGTGGAAACACACCAGCACCCTCGTTTTCTCCTCAAGGTTTCCACACAGGAAAGATTCTCCCGGGACGAGGTGCAAAGCCCCCAGCCCCTGCCTTCACCCACCCCCTCCAGCCTCCTGCCCAAAGCCTCATCCCTAATGACCGGGGTCCTTAGGCGGTGGTTTGGAGTGTCAAAAATTAAAATGAGAATGGGGGAGAGGATCAAGACTCAGCGAGTGCCTTTCAAATGAGAGGTGATACAGCGACTAAGTACATAAAAGGCCGAGGCGAGAAAGGGGAGCGTCTTTCTCCAGATTTTATTGGTAGACTTTATAGTGACTGATGCTTGAGATTTTAAGAAGAGGGTGGTTATTTTCTTTCTTTCTTTCTTTTTTCTTCGTCCTTTTTTTATTAATTTTTTTTTCCTTTCCCAATCAGATAAGATCTGAGGGTTGTTCCTAGCCAGGCACTAATGCATTCGGATGTCAGTCACCTCTAAGCGATTTGACAAACTCAAGATCGCTTAAAACGTGCAGAGTTCAGATCATATTAATTCCCCAAAAATGTTTTGATTCAAAGTAGTTTGTATTTTATGTTGCCAAGGGCAATCGAAAAAGAGCTATTGCCGATAGGTTGGCCCTTCTCTCTTCATGGCCCAGAGGCGATAGCAGTATTTAAGCTTCTGAAATTAGCCTGGGGCAGGAACGATGGATGATCACAAAGCGAAACAAGAGCTTTTTTTGGAGTTTGCCATCTCGATTTCATAAAACGATGCAGGCCAAATGTCACCGTGTTGTCTTTTAAATCCAAATATATGGAGGTGAGGACACCGAGCCTGCTTACACTTCGTGTCCGAGGGATGGGGAGGGGATGGGTGTGGAAGGGGGCTTGGATGGCATTTTAAAAAGAAGTGTTTAGGTCCTCCCTCCCTTCCCACCCCACCCCACCCCCCCAAAAAAAAAAAAAAATCCAAGAGAGAGAAAGAAAGGAAAAGAGAGAGAGAAAAATCAAACGGGTATCAGGTTATTCTGCTTTTAAAATGGCAACCTAGAGAGGAATTAAAAGGGAATGGTATGTAATAAAAGCCTGAGACGGTTAATGGGAAAGTATAAGAGGGGAGGGATTTTTTTAATGATTAAAAAACACAGACGACTCCTGTAAATAGAAGCTTCATTTCTTCAAGTGATTTCTTTTGAAACGAGCGATCTGAATATTCAACTTTAAGGCAAAGCTCCACTCTGTATGTACAACATTAATATGATCTCTGCAGAATTTGGTACTCAGAAATATTAACATATCAAAGCCGCTGCCTGAGGCTAGAGAAGCTATCGATACACGAGCAGTAGGAAAAGTAAAGATTATTGGTTCTGATGGTTAGAGCAGGGAAGCTCCGGGCTAAATCCTGCACACCATTAACTGAAAGTGATAGCACGGGGATCTCTGCCCTGGAATCGGTGGCAAATATTTTCTCTAGCTAGTAATTAGCTCGCCAGCACCTAAGCCTTGCAAAAATCTTTTACTTTCCGAGCCTCATTAAAAGCAAACACCGAATCACTGCACTAAACAATCTAGAAAGCAGCTGATGTGTGCAATGGCAGCCAGAGATGGAAGCAGGGAAGGGCCATGTTTGTGATGTTTGTCATTCCCATCAGTATTAAAACCTGGACTGCAAACCGTGACACATTTTGAGGATTGCTTTTTTTAGAGATGATTAGAGATAGGTGTGATCCTCTGAGAAAGTGTCTAGGAAGTTCTTTCTTTCTTTCTTTCTTTCTTTCTTTCTTTCTTTCTTTCTTT
>VWYE01014052.1:61070-82138 GCA_013398995.1 Alaudala cheleensis | reverse complement strand
TAAAAAAAAAAAAAAAAAAAAAAAAAAGGAAAAAAATTGAAAAATCCAAAGTTCATGTATTTCCCCAATTTTTTTTAGAAAAAATCTCTACAGACAGAGAGAATTTGCAATGGATCTGCATAGATCAGATCTCTCGCTTTTCCATGCACCTCCTTAAAAACCTGTAGGAACAAAATTTTCCCTCTGCACAAAAGCTGCTCCCTGGATCAGATTTTGTACTTGCTGGGTATTTCTTTGGCTGATGTCGTAGGTCCCTTGGTAATATAGAAGTTTTGAAAATTAAGCATCAGCACTGAGAACTGGGAGGACAATAGATAGAGGAGCTTCATCCCAGGAGACAAGGAATAAATATTGTATCTTCGCCTAATAAGGAACTGTAGGTTCTTTCAACATTTTTATACATTTTTTCCTCCACTCTTTAGAATGCTTTTTCTTACCCAGGCTAATATGGGAACTAATCTGATCGAAGGGGGTATTTTGTGTACATTTTATTGGGAAGATGTAAAGCTAATATATAAAAATATATATTATTAAACCATCCTTTTCAATAGGTAAGTGCTCCTTCCTGTTGATTATACTGCTTTTAAATACTGACCAGAATCTAAGATTGCACATTTGTATGTGTGTCTGTTTAAGTGTAATTTTTTTTTCCTAAATGAAAACTATGTGGTTTGTTTTGGTTTGGGTTTTTTTTTTTTTTTTTTTACCCTTTCATTTACATCGAATTTAAGTCCACCCCACACTCCAACCTGCTTTTAAAGCTGCCTAATATGTTATCTTACAGGCTTCTTTAAATAGCATTTTCAAACATAAAACTAGGGTGAGACCACAAAGTATCACTGCAGTGACATACGATATTATGGAATTATACATAAAATACATATAGATCTAGGGAATTACATCTGTACCAGGCGCAAGAAAAGCAGGGAAGGGGACGTGAGAGCTAAAGACCACTGATAGCTGCTTCGACATTTCCAAGTGCCGGTGTATTTTGGAGACGGGAACGCACGGAGGCTGCGTAGCCCCGGCTGGCAAAGCTGAAAGGGGGTACGTGATTTATTTATTTAGTGACACCGGTCCGAGGAGCTGCCACTCGGGGAGTTGAGTCCCGTCTGCCTGCTCGGAGCCCCCCTGTCCCTCTGCCCCCAGGTAGCGGCTCTCCAGCCCCGCAGCCACCGCGGGCTCCGCCCGGGGGGGGCCCGCCCGCAGCGGGGAGAGCTCGGGGCGGCGGAGGAGGGGGGGACTCGCACACCCTCCGCGAAGATGCCAGCCCAAATGGCATTTCCCGGCGGGGAGGCTCTGCTGATGGCTAGCTTCCACCCGAGATAAGCCTGGAGATAGGAGAGGGTGTAACTCGCTTTTAATTGCCATTTAATTTGGGTCGCGTTTAAGCGTTTAAGCTGCGAAGGTGTCTTAATAATAAGCCGGAGGCAAAGAGGCATGTGGCTCCCTGCCTCGCTCTTTCCCCTTTATTTAATTTTTTTTTTTTTTTAAGGTCCAGGTTTTGGGAGGGTTTATTGGTATCTGTTCATGCAGGCTAACAGGAGCTGTCACTCAGCCCTCTTTTCTTCCTACAAATGGACAAAGGCACACGACTGGAATGGAAATGCATTGTCTGAGATGGGAAAAGTGCGGGTATCCCGGCGGGAGGGGGGGCAGCGGGAACACATCACACCTCTCCAGAGCTCTGCTGGGGAGCCGGGCTCCACCCGAGCCCCCCGCCCCGCCCGGGAGAGAGGAGGGAAGGAGGGAAGGAGGGAAGGAGGGAAGGAAGGAAGGAAGGAAGGAAGGAAGGAAGGAAGGAAGGAAGGAAGGAAGGAAGGAAGGAAGGAAGGAAGGAAGGAAGGAAGGAAGGAAGGAAGGAAGGAAGGAAGGAAGGAAGGAAGGAAGGAAGGAAGGAAGGAAGGAAGGAAGGAAGGAAGGAAGGAAGGAAGGAAGGAAGGAAGGAAGGAAGGAAGGAAGGAAGGAAGGAAGGAAGGAAGGAAGGAAGGAATTGATTCTTTCTCCTCACGCTACTAATGGAACACAAATATTTTTCCCCAATATATACTTGGAAAAAAAAATTAAAAATATAGGATTTTGTCCAAGTTCAGATTTTGTTTGATCTTCTCAAGATTTTGATACTTGAGAGAATTGAAAAAAGCCACAGGACAAAACCCACCCTAATGTTGTGACCAAACTTTGCCCTTTCCAACACCCCTTTGGAATGTGGCGAGCGCAGTGGAATCAGCCACCGCAGCCTTGAGCAGGGCTGCTTAGACCAGACTAAAAGAGTTAACACACCGTGAACACACCTTCCCGATGGAGGGAGAGGCAGGAGGGGCATTCCTTCCCTTCGAGAAGGAAGACGAACACCCTCCCAAACATTCATGGCAGAGCGCAGCTCTGCTGACTTTGGTTAATTTGCGCTGCGCCACTTGAAAGAAAAACCCAAAAAATCCCACCATAGACAGGATTAGAGAAGAGAGGAGAAAAGATTTCCCTCCACGTGGCCAAGCAAGCCCCGCTCAGGGCACGAACGGGGCACAGAGCCGAGGGGACACGACCCGGGCAGAGGCAGCGCGGGGCGCACCGAGGGCGCTCCAGGGCGGCGGCGTTCCCCGGCAACCCACCCCGCAAGGCTCTTGCTCCTCTACGCACTCATTTATTTATTTTATTTCCAGGAAACCACGGGCGTGAGAGAGCGGCGTGGGGACAGATTCCCTTCTCTTGCAGCCCGTGGGTGCCGCGGTGCGGGGATGGCCCCGCTCTGAGCGCAGCGGGGCAGGACGAGCTCGGTGCAAGGGCTGGAGCATTCCCTGCTCTCTGCCCGAGCTGCAGGGGGATCGCCCCGCTGAGGGAGATCGGTTCTGCCGCAGATCTGCCCCCGTGCCGACCCCTTCCCCCTCCGTCCTGCCTTCCCACGCACACGCAGCCCCAGACGAGCGCTCCGCCACGCCACCAGCCAAGCCCGGAGCCCAACTTTGTTTCAAGCAACAACAAAGCCACCAAAATGGTTTTGTTTGGAGGAAAGTTTATAAGAAACCCGGCTTGCCAGATGCACGTTACTGGTCAGTTCCATCTGTTAGCTTCGTTTACAGACCCTAAAAAAAAAAAATCATATAGGCCGTTTGCGCTTTTAACTCCCTCCAATCCAATTAATAACGCGAGTCAAACAGCAAAGCACTTATTAATTGCTCCCAAAGAAAAATCTTTCAGGAAAGTTAATTGGGAGCTTTCTGGTTTTTCCAACCAGCGCTATGAGCAGGGCAGACAGGCTTTGCGTTGAGTTTCATTGTGGCTGAGCACGTTGTTTATCCCCTGCCTAAAGTTTGCTTCTGCTTCTGAGCTACAGATTTTTTTTTATTTTATTTTGCTTTTAAGGAGGCTGGAAAAAAATCGGACTGAGCTGGGATGGGTGGGGATTTTGGGGGAAAAAACCGCCAAACCCACAAAAAAATTAAAAGTTCCTCTCTGGGGTCGTCTCACTTCCTCTGATTCATTGAAGTGTGCAAAGTGTCTGGTGCTGCTGCAGGGACACAGTCTGGGCTCGACGTCTGGCTGCTGCAAGAGAGCAGCTCCCGTGACTCACAGAGCTCTCTCACCTCCTGTTTGTCTCACAAACACTCTTACAAATGCTCCCAGCATTTAGGAGCTTGAAATCACAATTTTCAATTTAATTGCTCCATCCAGCCTTAGCATTTTGCTGTTCACTCAAGAATAGCTAAATTTATTTTTGATTAAGGACCTTCTCTTCCACTGAAAGTCACCAAAACTTGGTCTTTGCTAGACCTAAACTTCTGGTGACTTTTGCCTGAGTTTCTTGTGTCTGAATGAGACCAGAGAGTAGTTCAAGCCATCACAGGCTGCTGGAGTCAGCAGTGCTGGGGTGTTCATCAGCCAGAAAGGGTTTCTTGCTGTCCATCCCCTTTGTCCTCTGCAGTTCCTAAAATCTGAGGGCTTGGAGCTTCGGGGGTGCTCAGCTGACCCAAAAGAAAAGCAGCTCTGGAGTCACTTTTGCTCCTGCCAGGGTCCTGACCATTGTTTGCAGACCCGTTGCTGTTGACGCTGGATTATCTCAGTTGATCAGAGCGCGGTGCTGATAACAACGCCAAGGTTGTGAGTTTGATCCCACTATGGGCCATTCTTTGTCTTATCTTTTTCCCCCCTCCATTGAACTCCTCCCTCTTGTCTGGCAGAGGGGCTGAACCTGACCATGGCCCCTGAGCATCACCACCCCATCTCCCTTCTCTGATCTTCACAGGGAGGCAAAACCCTGGGAGAGCCCAGGGTTCTGCAGGAAGGAGGGAGCTGGAAACCCCCTCCACACACACCCACAGATTACCCACCTGCCCTTCCAAGCAAACCTGCATGGGTGAGAGAGATGTGTTCTTTTTTCCTGTTTCCCTTCAAGAATCATTATTTTGAGGACCCAAAAGACATTGCATTGCTTTTCCTCTGCCAAGAGGAATGATTTCATATTGGAGTTCATAAAGTGTAGCTATGGGCAATGGAAATGGGGAGTTTTGAAGCGGTTTTCTTCAAGCCTCAAGACAAGAGATGTCCTGCAAAAGATTTTTCCCTGCCCTCTGGACACAGCTTCCACACCCACCACCATGTTTCCTCCTCCTCCAAATTTGTATCCTGCATCACCACAACAACTGAGAGACAATATTTTGGGACAGAAAATGCATTTGCAAGCAATTAAAATGCTGTGAATTTATTAGTCAAAAAATAAAGAGTATACCTGGTGTCTACAGTAATTTCTTTGATGGCAGCAAGGCTTCCTGCTTGTTGAGGCTTTCATGAAGGCTTGAGGGCAGCTTTATTTCAAGCCAGGTACCTGGTGTCACTCAGAGCAAATGCAAAGGGAGAGGTGGGGTGGCTTCAAAAGTGTCTGTATTGATCAATATTGCCTGGCTGTAAACCAGACCATTGCTCATTTGCAGTGTCATTCACACCATTCCAGGCAAGGATCAGGAGGACAGAATTTGTGGCCACTGCGTTGCAACCTGACTTTCTAGGTGTTTGGCAAAGGAGGTGCATTGGCTGCCTGTCAGACAGAGACCCCTTTCCCTTCATTTTATTTGTTCCTTTCTCCCATCCTCACTTTCCTTAGTCTCTTTCTTCCCTGCTGTCTATTGCCACCCAAACAGGGCTGTGAGCCCCACAGTTCCTATTTCTTGTGATAAGAGTCCTGGGGATGTGACTTCCCTAATTCTTCTTCAAGCCCCCTGCCCCAGAGCCACAAGTTTGCTTCTTTCTCAGAGCTGCTCCTCACGCTCATCCTCTCCACTCATCTGATCTCATAGCCACCGAATTTCTCCCTCCCTGAGTGTTTTCCCACAGCTCCCTGAGCTGCCAAGTCCCCCATCCCATCTGTCTTTGCTCTCCAGCCAGACCCCAAGGAACAGCTTCCCTTGGCTGGGGTTTGTTGAGGTGTGGAGATGCTCCTGGGGACTCTGCCTAGGGCCCCTTCTCCTAGGGGCTCCTGGGGCTGTACCTGCTCCACGGAGGCCTCTCCACCTGGCCCTGCTTTCCAACAGCCTCTGGTGCATCCCGGCCTCGCACACACTCCTGCTTCAAGGCATTCTCTTCATCACCATTGTTTTGTTACCAAGCTGCCTACCCACCTTCCCTCCCTCCTTCAGGCACCTGCAACAAGAAAAACAGGCTGCCTCCACTCTTCCCCCTTTTGGGATTTCCCCCCTTTTCAATCTTCACACAACACCGGCTTTGCCAGTGCCTTTTACTGCCATGTTCCTCATCTCTCTCAGCATCTCTCCCGCATCCCTTAGGGGGGTAACATGCCGACTGTCTGTGGCAGCTGTCCTCGCTCCAGCTCTGCAAATACCGAGACAAAGAAAAGCCTCCCTTCCTCCTTCCAGCTTCCTCTTGAAAGCAAACACTACTTCTCCTGTCAAGTGCTCTTGCCATCCCTTAGAAGCCATTTTTATTTTCCAGTGACCTCCTCTGTACTTGGAGAAAGTCCTGTTGCTTTATTTATCTTGCTCTCTTGTGCAGCTCTCTCATTCCACACCGTGGCTGCTCTCCCATCCCTTAGACTTGCTCTCCTTCCTCAGGTAATCCTCTCATATGTCTCTTATTTTTACCTGATCCCTCTCACTCCTGTAGGTCACCTTTTTACCCTTAAATCCTTTTCTGATTCTGTGGCCATCTGAAGGCATTTACAGCTGTGAGAAACAGAATCACAATAATTTTGGAGAATCCTTTAACAATCTATTTTCCCCCTTGGTTATCTAATTTCTCATATTCTGTGTGGTTTGCTGTTCTGAAAAGGGAGGTTTGGTTACAATTACAAACCTAAGTAGGCTTTAATTCCTCTTCCCTGTGAGATCCTTGCTTTCTTGCACATCAGTAGCTCATCAGCCAATTCCTCTTTGCTGATAAGCCATTGAGGCTTTTAAATATTGGCAAAGGAAGAATTCATGGATAGCCTATCAACATTTTGTGCCCTCAAGTTTATATCAAGGAAGAAGCCAGAAACTGTCCCTTAAATAATCTTTCTCTATGATTTTTTTTTTTTTCAAATTGTGATCATGTATTTTTTTGCTCCTTTCCACCTGCCTCACTGAAGATTTGTTCAGCATTATTGTTGTTGTAAGTTATTTCCACCATTAATGCCACACTGGAAACTCTTAAAAGGAGACACAGAACCATCTCTGTTCATGGAATGGGATGAGGTTAGAAATTTAACTGTGGAGCAAAATGAAACCTGATTCTGGGAAATCACATCATGGTGAAAAGCCCAAAAATGTGACTTGAAAATTAACAGGAGTCCTCATTTTGAATTCTTTCTTCACTTCTTGAAGAACTGGAATAGGTTGCCCAGAGAAGCTGTGGATTCCCCATCCCTGGGAGTGTCCAAGCCCAGCCTGGATGAGGCTTGGAGCAACCTGGGATAGTGGAAGGTGTCCCTGCCCATGGCAGGGGGTTGGAACAAGGTGATCTTTAAGGTCCCTTCTACCCTAAACCCTTCTATAATATTGTGATATAGACATTTGAACCTTGACCTCTGAATCTAATAATTAATGTAAAACCTCGTGGGTTTCAACAGGGATATTCCTTAGGACAAGAGTGGAATAGTGGAAAAATACAGACTTAGGAAAACCATTCTCCACCAATTTCACTTGGCTCTTCAGACTGAAGTCCATATTTTGCTTAAAACCAGCCTGATTTCAACAAAATTTGTAAGACACTTTCACTGCCTTTTAAAAAATCTAGCTACTGAAGAGAAAATCTGAAGCTTACTTCCACAGAAAGCAGAACAGGAAGTTCTATGGGGTATTTCTGCTCTTTGATGTAGCATTATATCCATACTCAACCAAGGCAAGAGGAAAATTCCCTCTGTGGTGGGGATTTTGCATTAAACCATTAAAATTCAGTGGAAACTCTCATCACAGCATTAGATTTTGCTGCTGTGGAGAAAGCAGAGGTGATGGAACTGGAAATCCTGCAGGTACCAGGTGAATCACATTGAAAGCTTTTTTTTTGGGTTTTTTTTTCACTCTTGCCAATTTTAGCCCACAAGGCAAGTCTAAACCCAGCTTTCCACGTGTAGCCAGCTAAAGCAGGATTTTAGAAACTCTCCTGATCATGAACTGGCTAAGAGGACAATATCCATGTTATTTCCTGGATGCCTTTCAATGCACGAGGCAAAAATCTTATCATTAAACTTCTCTCTGGTAGTGGAGAATGAAAACATCTGTAGACTGTGATGTATTAAAGATGTACCTCATATTAGAACCATCCATAATTAATGCAGACATCCCAATAAATAATACAGTGTCAGGTTCTTTGGATTGCTGGGTGTGCTCACACACTTCTGCAGTGGCAGGAACAGTGAGCAAGTTTCTTTACCTAATTAAACACTGTGCCCCACGATGGCTTTAAATGACATTGAAGTTGTGTCACAAACTTAAAAAGGGTAAATTCAAAGGTAAGGGTGACATCTTTGCCCCCAGCTCATGACTCTTGTATTGATGGCTTCTCCCCATTTTTCCCCACCTGCACGTGTTCATGGATATGCATTTTAATGGATTTTTTACCACTTACACTGCGTTTGTAGCCTTAACACTTTCAAATTAGGTGTAATACCATTAATATTTTAAAGATATTCTTTTCTCAAGAGCCTGAAATTGCTCTGAATAGCTCAAACAAATCTGTGTTTGGCTTAGGTAATATATAATTTTCACTGAACACATATATTTGTTAACACATTTGAAAATGGGACTTGTATTGACCCAAGAATCCTGGGTAGGTAGGAGAAACCACTCTCTTTTTCTTTATTGGTTCAGTATTCAGGCATTTGCTATTAAAATGCATAAGATGTATCCCCAAAACTGAAGCCAGCTACTTCAGAGACATAAGATTCCACTGTGGGAATAGGTATTTATGCTTTAAAAACATATTTTAATTTCCCAATTGATCATAATAGCTCATGCATAAAAGCAAGAGATTTTGGGATTTCTATTACTTTAAAACTGAGCATTAAAATTTATTTCAAAGAAGGATTTTAATTAATTTTTTCCCCCCTAATTTCTTCCCAGGAATAAGATCTTTTCTGCAGGATCTGATTTTGGAGTGAGGTCTCTGGTACAGGAGACATCACTCACAACCTGACAACAGCTACCAGAGGCTCGATAATGAAGAGCCCACTGTGAGCTCCATTCTGCATCCCAGACTCCTGCCAGTAATCCCTGCCTAAGCCAGTTGTCTCTTTGACCTCTGTGGGCCTGAGCACACTGGTGAAGGTGCAGGGGTCAGGCAGCAAAAGACTGGTGCTCCCTTGAATGAGGGACCTGCTCCAAAGATCACCTTAAGTCAATAGAATTCCTTCACTGGAATTCAAAGAGCTGTGGAAAATGCCCTAATCAAGTGTTTTGATTTTGTATTGTGCCTAAAATAGAAGAAGAATAAAAGGGAATATAAGAATGTAATAATGTCTGTCTGGAAAATGTATTTCTTTCCAAATGTTAGCTGAAAAAATATTTATTATATTTTTGAGAACCATGAGAAAATTTCCTTCCTTCCTTCCTTCCTTCCTTCCTTCCTTCCTTCCTTCCTTCCTTCCTTCCTTCCTTCCTTCCTTCCTTCCTTCCTTCCTTCCTTCCTTCCTTCCTTCCTTCCTTCCTTCCTTCCTTCCTTCCTTCCTTCCTTCCTTCCTTCCTTCCTTCCTTCCTTCCTTCCTTCCTTCCTTCCTTCCTTCCTTCCTTCCTTCCTTCCTTCCTTCCNAAAAAAAAAAAATAAAAAAGGCATTTAGCACTAGTAAGCAACATTTATTCAGGATGGAAAGAGAAACTGATATTCAGATTAGGAAAGACCAGGATATCAGGATACAACTTTGTAGGTTTTAGGGGCAAGGGATTTCGGCCATGTATTAAATAATGGCCAATTGAATATATTACTTGCCATCAAAAAAAAGAGCAAAATTATTATTTCTAACAATGTTCTTGCATATATTTCTATTTCCTTAATGAAACAAATCTGTGACAACAATAAAGATCTTGGCTCTTCCTCTCTGTAAGGAAATATCACATATCTATACATCCATCACACAGGCATATTATTCACTTTTATGTGTGCATAATATTGAGAGATGTTTTACAGTAATTTGCACAGCTTTTTAATATCCTAGCTTTAAATGAATCAATGCAATAATTGATCCACCTCCCATTTGCATCAGCTGGATCTCTGGTCTGCTGTTTTGAAATACAGAACAACACTCCTGCACTTGCCATTCCTCACACAGCAGTGGGAAATGCAGAGATGTGCTCAGATCCAAGTGCATGGCCAAGACTCTGCACCCACACTCCAATCCCCCAAAATTCCTGTATTGGTTATTGTGCATCCAGAAGAGCACAGGAAGAGGATGTATTTCACTCAGCTGGAAATATGAACATTTGGTTTCATTATAACTGTACCCCTGACCCTGAATTTGCAACCCTTAAAGATCAGCTTAAACACGAGATCAATTTGGTTTATAGTGATGAGCATTGATTTTTCGCCCTGCAGTGCACGACACTGGCCTGGCTGTTAACAGAGGAGGAAATATTATTCCCTGTAGCTGGGAGGTTCTACACATAAAAACAAGCCAGATATCATTGAATCATAGGAGAGTTTGGGCTGGAAGGGAGCCTTAAAGGTCTCCCAGTCCAACCCTCCTGCAATGCACAGGAACCTCTCCAACTAGCCCGGGCTGCCTGGGAGCCTGTCCAACCTCATGTGGAACATTTCCAGTGATGGGGAATCCACCACCTCTCTGGACAACCTGTGCCAGTGTTTCAGCACCCTCACCATGAAGAAAGACACCCCTACCTCCAGCCTGAATCCACATAAACACGTCTGTGCGTTTTTATTTATAAATTTTAAGGGCATACGTGGCGTGCCATCACCAGCTTATTACCTTCTGCCCTGCAGGGTGGGTTTCTAAAATGTAAAGTTACTTTTCTTTATTGTCTTCAAAGCACCCCCTGAGCCAGGTTAGTTGTTTGTAGTAACCCAGGGGAGGGAGGAAAGCCTGTTCAGCATCCCTCTTCTTTTCTTGCAGGCAGAGGCAGGCTGCGATGTGGCCGCCCCCCCCTCCCCTCTCCCTCCCCCCGCTGCGGGGGGAGGCCCCCCTCAGCNGGGTGAGTCCCCCCTGAGCCCCGCCGGCGGGAGCTGTCCATTCAGCACCCGCCCGCCAAAAACAACAAAAGCAGGGAAATATTAATTAATTAAAAGAGGTGGTGGTGTTGGTGGTGGTGGTGGGGGGGGAGAGCTAAAAAAAAAAAAAAATAAAAAAGCCAATCTGCTCAATCCTCTGCCTGCAGGCAGACTCTAACGGAAACCACATATGCTTTGCCTCTCCCTATAAGAAATCTTCATTGGGGCATTAAAATACTTAAAAGGATTAGTCGTTAAATACTTGTACATTTGGCTTAATTCACTAGAAACGCTGTGTCACAGGGTTACATCAGAAAGCTGGAGAGTTTTAATCTCACTTGCAGTATTTACCTAGATGTTTTATTCCTTCTGCTGCTTGTTACAGGGATAATATTAATATCCTACTTGTCCAGAGGGATGAAGTTTAAAAAAAAGAAAGAAAGAAAAAAAAAGAGCTAGCTGCTGTCTGATGGTATAAAAATATCAAAGAGACTTTTAAGGTAAAACAAAACAAAGCAGCATGAATTGGAGTGTGGTATTCCATCCCACCGCCTGTTGCTTGTTCCTAATTGTGATGATGGAAGGGGAAGGAGCTGTTGTTTCTGGGGAACAGAACAATTTAGATTGTACAGGTCTTGGGGCATGGGAGGTGATGACATTTTTTAAAGCAATTTTGGTTTTTCTAAGCCTCAGTTTCCCTCTGTTAGAGAAAGAAAGCCTTTGTCCCTCCCCTTGCAGCACAGTAGTTAAACATTTAGTCAAGGGCTGAGAAGAAGTTGTCCTCAAATAAGTAAAGACACAGGGGCTATAAATCTAAAGAAGGCAGGCACAGAAATGCCTCATTGTAAACTTCCCAATGGGGAGGGTAGGAGATCTGTAGGAGGAAACACTCGTGTGGGACTTGTCTGGTTTTGTGATGAGTGGCAGAGAATGGACTGTTTAGAGCTTAAAACTTTGCTCAAGTTGTAGAGGCTCCTGCACTGACATTCCTTCCACAGCCTTCCTGCAGCTATATCCAATCTAAAAGGCCTCAAGGAATGAGGTATCACTGAAATTGTTTGCTTTCCATATCAAGAGTTACTTTATTCATATTCCAAGCTGACTGGATGAAACAAACAAATAAACAAACAAACAAAAAAAGAGTTAAGGGTGAAATCCTGGTTCCATTTAAGTGAATGAGNCCTCCCCCGGCGGCGGGGTGAGTCCCCCCTGAGCCCCGCCGGCGGGAGCTGTCCATTCAGCACCCGCCCGCCAAAAACAACAAAAGCAGGGAAATATTAATTAATTAAAAGAGGTGGTGGTGTTGGTGGTGGTGGGGGGGGGAGAGCTTTTTATTAACTTCAAAAGAAATAAAACCAGTGGAGTGGGATACATTCAGCATTTCCAAGAAAGAAGCCTTGGATCTCTCATAGAAAGGGAAGAAGGAATTGAGACAAGTTCCATCACAAAGTTTTTTGTTTGCTTTGCAGTGTCTGAACAGCAGAACTACCCACAGCCAACCATTTCCACTGAATCCATGGATTTATCACCATTAGCATCAGCCTCACTGGGAGATCTGCTGTGACTTCAACAAGGTACAACCTAGTCTCATGACATTTCCTCTTGGCCACCAACCTGAGTCAGGCCATCTCCAGAAACAGTGACACAGAGTGTCCTGTTTGAAAAAATGAAAGTGATAACAATTGTGTCACTGGCTGTGTGTAGGGATACAGAACAAAAATTAAAACACACACTGCCCATCTCCAAAGCACACACATATCTGCCAGGAATCTGGAAGATAATCTCAGCAGTGAGATTTCATCTCAGATATCACCCTTCTGAGCTAAACAACTCAGTGCTCTACAGCAGTCAGGTAGGGGGTGAGGCCTGGGTAAGACTCATCAAATCAGTTGTTCTGGATTCAGAGAGAGCATCCTTTTCTCTGGTTGCCAAATCATTCTCCTTTCAAACTCTGGAAGAGGAGCATTCCTGGGAGTTGGCCAGAAGAATTTCTATATTCCTGAATAAGGAGCATAAGGAATGCCATTCACTACCCAGTGATTCAAAAGACAAATCCTTGACTCTTATAATCTAATATGAATATTTATTTATTTATTTGTGCAATCTCTCCCTCTGCTTTGTGGTGTTTTATACCTTCTAGACCTCTCAGCCTGATTTAATTTTTGGGGGTGTCTGAATATCACCCTGCCCTTGACATGAAGTGTACTTTTTGTGTGAGCCTTTGTGCCTCATTGTGCTTTATTTTTTTTCCCCCACTCAAAAGCAGAGAATGGTTTCTTGTATTCAAAGCATAAACGCAGCAGCCCCTGAGACTGCTTGGATGAGGAGCAGATAAGAGAGTTACATTAGGGCAGAAATTCGGGTCACATCATATCAAACTGAAAAGCATGAGGCCAAAGACAGGCTTGGCTAATAATATTTATACACAAGCATTTAAAATGGGAAAACTTCTGCCATGCAGGAAACCTCCTTCCAGTCCCAAGCCTGTGCAGGTATTTTGTGCAGGGCTGTGCCACTGCTTGCTAAAATGCATTTGCATCTTCTTTGCATTATTTATTGTGATCCTGCAGGCTGGATTGTCACACTAAGCATGATTTATGTCACTGAATTTTATCAGCTCCTGCTAGATTNAAAAAAAAAAAAAAATAAAAAAGCCAATCTGCTCAATCCTCTGCCTGCAGGCAGACTCTAACGGAAACCACATATGCTTTGCCTCTCCCTATAAGAAATCTTCATTGGGGCATTAAAATACTTAAAAGGATTAGTCGTTAAATACTTGTACATTTGGCTTAATTCACTAGAAACGCTGTGTCACAGGGTTACATCAGAAAGCTGGAGAGTTTTAATCTCACTTGCAGTATTTACCTAGATGTTTTATTCCTTCTGCTGCTTGTTACAGGGATAATATTAATATCCTACTTGTCCAGAGGGATGAAGTTTAAAAAAAAGAAAGAAAGAAAAAAAAAGAGCTAGCTGCTGTCTGATGGTATAAAAATATCAAAGAGACTTTTAAGGTAAAACAAAACAAAGCAGCATGAATTGGAGTGTGGTATTCCATCCCACCGCCTGTTGCTTATTCCTAATTGTGATGATGGAAGGGGAAGGAGCAGTTGTTTTTGGGGAACAGAACAATTTAGATTGTACAGGTCTTGGGGCATGGGAGGTGATGACATTTTTTAAAGCAATTTTGGTTTTTCTAAGCCTCAGTTTCCCTCTGTTAGGTGTGCACCTCCTTTGTCCCTCCCCTTGCAGCACAGTAGTTAAACATTTAGTCAAGGGCTGAGAAGAAGTTGTCCTCAAATAAGTAAAGACACAGGGGCTATAAATCTAAAGAAGGCAGGCACAGAAATGCCTCATTGTAAACTTCCCAATGGGGAGGGTAGGAGATCTGTAGGAGGAAACACTCGTGTGGGACTTGTCTGGTTTTGTGATGAGTGGCAGAGAATGGACTGTTTAGAGCTTAAAACTTTGCTCAAGTTGTAGAGGCTCCTGCACTGACATTCCTTCCACAGCCTTCCTGCAGCTATATCCAATCTAAAAGGCCTCAAGGAATGAGGTATCACTGAAATTGTTTGCTTTCCATATCAAGAGTTACTTTATTCATATTCCAAGCTGACTGGATGAAACAAACAAATAAACAAACAAACAAAAAAAGAGTTAAGGGTGAAATCCTGGTTCCATTTAAGTGAATGAGTGTATTGCTATAAATTTTTATTAACTTCAAAAGAAATAAAACCAGTGGAGTGGGATACATTCAGCATTTCCAAGAAAGAAGCCTTGGATCTCTCATAGAAAGGGAAGAAGGAATTGAGACAAGTTCCATCACAAAGTTTTCTGTTTGCTTTGCAGTGTCTGAACAGCAGAACTACCCACAGCCAACCATTTCCACTGAATCCATGGATTTATCACCATTAGCATCAGCCTCACTGGGAGATCTGCTGTGACTTCAACAAGGTACAACTTAATCTCATGGTATTTCCTCTTGGCCACCAACCTGAGTCAGGCCATCTCCAGAAATAGTGACTCAGAGTGTCCTGTTAAAAAAAAAATAGTAATAAAAATTGTGTCACTGGCTGTGTGTAGGGATACAGAACAAAAATTAAAACACACACTGCCCATCTCCAAAGCACACACATATCTGCCAGGAATCTGGAAGATAATCTCAGCAGTGAGATTTCATCTCAGATATCACCCTTCTGAGCTAAACAACTCAGTGCTCTACAGCAGTCAGGTAGGGGGTGAGGCCTGGGTAAGACTCATCAAATCAGTTGTTCTGGATTCAGAGAGAGCATCCTTTTCTCTGGTTGCCAAATCATTCTCCTTTCAAACTCTGGAAGAGGAGCATTCCTGGGAGTTGGCCAGAAGAAGTATTTCTGTATTCCTTAATAAGGAGCATAAGGAATGCCATTCACTACCCAGAGATTCAAAAGACAAATCCTTGACTCTTATAATCTAATATGAATATTTATTTATTTATTTATGCAATCTCTCCCTCTGCTTTGTGGTGTTTTATACCTTCTAGACCTCTCAGCCTGATTTAATTTTTGGGGGTGTCTGAATATCACCCTGCCCTTGACATGAAGTGTACTTTTTGTGTGAGCCTTTGTGCCTCATTGTGCTTTATTTTTTTTCCCCCACTCAAAAGCAGAGAATGGTTTCTTGTATTCAAAGCATAAACGCAGCAGCCCCTGAGACTGCTTGGATGAGGAGCAGATAAGAGAGTTACATTAGGGCAGAAATTCGGGTCACATCATATCAAACTGAAAAGCATGAGGCCAAAGACAGGCTTGGCTAATAATATTTATACACAAGCATTTAAAATGGGAAAACTTCTGCCATGCAGGAAACCTCCTTCCAGTCCCAAGCCTGTGCAGGTATTTTGTGCAGGGCTGTGCCACTGCTTGCTAAAATGCATTTGCATCTTCTTTGCATTATTTATTGTGATCCTGCAGGCTGGATTGTCACACTAAGCATGATTTGTGTCACTGAATTTTATCAGCTCCTGCTAGATTATATTTTCAAGTGGTGCCCCTGGACCTCAGGAAGAGAAATGTCAGTGCAAGTCTTTGACACCTGTTACACAGCAGAGGTGGGTGCTGCTTGTTGTCAGCGATGCAGAAAAATGTCTCTCCTTCAGCAGCAGCAGCTCCTGCTCCTGTGACCTGACCACATCCACAGCAGACAGACTCTTCAATGCTTTCAAAGCCTTTAGAAACGTGTCACAGGAACATTTTATAAGTTTATGCTTGACAGACCAAGGAGAGAGTTTCACAGTCCACTGTAAAACGTGTTGGATGTGACACAGGAGGCACTGCCTGTGATTGGAGGACAGGGAATGATTGGGGTGACAGCTGGTAAAGGTTTTGTTGCCTTTAGTTTTAGCTTTTATGTTTTCCAGATTCCATGCTGTTTTGGGTGTAGTTTTAAGCTTCATATTAAGTGCTAGTAAGTAGTAGTAAGTAGGTAGACAAAACAAATCCTTTCCTGCTGGAAACCAAGGGCAACTTTCTGGCCCAAAAGCATAAACAATGATAGACTGAAGAGAAAAACAAGAAAGATGAGACATCACAGCCTGGAGTTGTAAGTGGACAATTAAGCCCCAACATGTAAATGGACCCAAACTTCCAAGAGGGTGTGACCTCGTGATCGGGGTCGGGCACTATTCAGGGTCCACCTGGTCTGGTTCTGGTGTCCCAGGGGTATCCTGGGGACTTTCAATATATATTTGTTTTATTCTCTAGCTCTGTCCAGTCTCTGTTTCAAGTCAGCCTTCCCAAGGCATCAGTTTCAGGGTGTACATGGAAGATCACTCCTTGAATCTTCTACTGACTTTCTGTGTCACCTTGGAAAAATCACCCCCCAAATCATTGCTCTGCTCCTCACATTTTGCATGTGTGGTGCATCTGTTTCCTCTTTTATTTTTATGCCTTACCTATTTGCAATGCTGCCTCTTCAGGGTGAGCACTGAGCCTTGCTGACTGACTGCACATTGCTGGAGGGAATGAGAGCCTTGAGTTGAGCTTGAAGTCACACTCAAAACACAAAAAGTATAAGTTTTGCATCTTTTTTTGGGGGGGAAAAATGCAACATAGAGGATGAAACTTTAATCATGAGGACCTGCCTAAAGACTTGCTCCACTTTAACTTTTTCTGAGAGATTTGAGAGCCTGCCTGTGGGTCCATGCAAAGACCATGACTATGACACCCTGACTGGCAAAATAAGGACATTCCATGGCTTGAAAAGGTGAAATAAGAAGACCAATAGAAGGTTTAGACTTTGTTGGCTGATCTGCACTGGTAAGTGAAATCCTGCACAGCAGCTGTGGCTGTTTAGGCTGGATGTGAAGGGGGAAGGGGATGATCTCAGGTTTGCCCATGAGAAGCTGTAGGGTGACACACCAGGGGGAGAAGATGAGGTGCCAGAGAGAGCCCTCACCTTCCTGCTCTGGGACGTGCTGGCCACACCACAGCACAAACCCCTCACATCTCTGAGCCAGGTAACAGGAGCCAACTGGGAAACACCAGGGAAATACCTCGAAGGAATGAGGGGGTGTTCCTTTAGGGAGGTGACAGAGCTGATGGAACAGCTGAGGGAAAAAGAACTCGGTTTTATTTCTCACAGCCACTAGGAGAGCAAATGCTCTGAGGAGAAAAGGGAGGAACAAGCATTTAAATGCCACATGGTCTGTGGAGTTGCAGGTTTTTTTTTTTCCATAAGTGGATCATCTAGGACATTTCTCTTAAATAACAGCACTCTAACCTGGGGTGCCAGATATACCATTGGTGTAAATCAGCACAACTCTCAAAGGACATGTGTTGATTTTACACCCACTGGACATGTGGCTCAGCCAGTCTGTGAGTTTTAGCACTTTAGTTTTCTTCATGAACAGAAAATAACATTATCATTTGCCAGTGATAAGGATATCTTTAATCAGGAACTGGGACCTACTGTACTGCTAAGTGCCAAAAAGACAGTCCTTAATTTAGAAACATCTTGGTGTAGCAGAGAAGGACTCCATGAATGCAGGAAACTGATGGAATAAAACAAAGTGATAATGAAAGAATGTCAAAGTGTTCAATTTTGTGTGGACATGACTTATTTTGGGACATAACAGTGAATTAAGAGAATTATTTTGTTTTCCTACATGTATATTCAAGTGAAAATATTATCGTGGAGTCAAATTGTGCTCTCAGTTCCATCAGTAGGAATAAAAAGCAGGTCAATGGAGTGGTGCTATCACTAAGCTGAGATCCAGACAATTATTCTTGAACAGATGTAGAATAGGAGAGTTATTAGTTTGATATCTCAGTTTTAAATTATTTCCCAGAATGTCCTGTGGAAGGAAAATGAATTTGAATAGGTATTGTAAAGGAAAATTCACTTACATCTTTTGTGCAGAAAGAACCTGTTGAATGACATTTAGAAGAGGATTAAAGTTGATTTCTTACAAGCAGTAGAATAATCAGATTTCTAAGCTAAAGTGGAATTAAGGTCCTTCAATTCATCTGCAAAGCTGACTGAAGTTGAATCATCGTTCAGTAATTTACATGTCATTTACAGGGGCATTCATTGTGCTTTTAGTACTGTAAATATGATCTGAACAGCTTTTGATCTTCTGCAGCATTTGCAGGAACATATTATTGTTTCTGAGAAAAAAAAAAAAAAGGAAGACTTTTATAAAAAAAAAAAAATCCTCGACGCTTTTTTTTTTTTTACAATGTCAAAACAAATGTGTCAACCAAATGGTAATATCTGTGTGAGCTTCATTTATCTGCACACGGCAGTTGTGAGCTTTAATGATTGTTTGTCACAAAAATACATTTTAAGAGGAGCAAGCAGATTGCTGAGTAGCAAACATGTTTTATGGAATATGTAACATTGTAAACACATCTTTGTTTCAACAGGATTTACAGAGGTTTGCAAAATGAATGTGTACATATGAAATGAGAAGCAGACAAAGCTTATATTTTCCCACCTAAGAATTTTGCTTTCGTTTGTTTTTGACAGGAAGATTCATTTGCTACCATTAAAGTTCACACCTTCATAATTTTTCATACTCTTTTCTCACCTTTTGAACTGGGACTGATTCCTCTGACACATATTTGACCACAGCTCCCGTAGCAGGGGAACCCTCCCACATTTCCCACAACTGCCAACCTTGTTTATCTTGTCAATTCTCTCTTGAAGGATCAGATCTTCCGCTGTGCCAAAGCCCAGGGAAGTCCATGAAAAGATTCCCAAAGGCTTTGAATCGGTCTCTGGCAGCAAAGCCCCACTAAATTCAATGGAATTACACCAATTTACTCCAGCTGAGGATTTGAGCTGGTGTTTAACACTGCACTCATCTGACTGGGATTCACCTGAGCATTTCCTGGAGGCACAAAGAGAGAGATGTTCTGAAAGCAGAGTTTTGGCTGGGGGTAGGGTAGAGGAAGGTGGTTATCCTCTAGAAAGATGATGGTTCAGTTGAATATTTTATTGAATAAAGTATCAGGAAACTTTGGATATGCTTGCAGGATGATGATGTAGAACAAATCTCTATCTGAACACCACTTTCGTCATGGACTATAAAGGAAATAGTAATAATATTTATCCTATGTTATTGACAACTGATATTCTGAGAGCAGCCAAATTAATATCTAGCCACCTCTCTAAATTTTATTTTTTTAATCCATCAAATTATTTGATTGCTCTTGCTGACCAAGGTTGATACGGTAGATACACAAAAAAGACAGGAATTGGTTGTCAATCAGATAGCATGGATAGCTTTCCTAACATTATTATTATGACTCACAACATAAAAGCCAATTAAAATAGTGAAACCCAATATTAAATATTCTAAATAGCTATCTAGGATATCCTGTCAATGGAAATGGACTGGAGCCTTTTGACTCTGTTCACTTGGACTTTCTGAATATTTTCATTGATGGCAGAGAGTCTAATGAGAATGTTGTACCAACTCCTTTATTTAGGAAGCTGAAATTGGGCAGGTTGAATCCCAAAAATACTGATTTTATTTGCTATTAGCAGATGATCACGTTTATAGTCTTAGGAGCTATGCTGCCTCATATTGGCAATTTCCTTTACCTTAAGAGTAGAGTGGTCAGTGGAGTTTGAGTTTTAAGCCCCACTAAGCCTCAGGTCATATTCATTAACAAAGATTCATAAAATGAAAGCAAAGCAGTTCTAATTAAATGAAAAATACTGGATAACAATCTGTCTATTGCATGAAGAGGAATAAGCTTCAAGTTTTGGAGTGATCTAAAAGACATAGAGGTCAAAATCCTCTTGACATTTTTAGGTTCAAAAGATTGTGAAACACTATTAGCTTTGAAACCAAAACCTCATACTTGCCTTTAAATAATCTTGCTCCAAATTAATGCATCACAACACATCTGAAATTCATGTCAATTTACCCTGACATTCACAATCATATCAGACATACAACTGCCCAGGACAGGTCTAGGTAATTCAATTTTTTCTCCACTTCATGCTGTCTACCATTCCCTTCCATCTGCCTGAATATTTGCAAGATTTATTATCAGCTTAAAGACATTAACTATCAGGTTTAGGTGTGTAAAGCTCAGTTCCCTAACTGACTTCTTGCATTTCTTCTCAGAGCCTTATCTTCTTGATGTTTTTGTTGTGTGTTTTCTGGAAAAAACCCAACCCACCAACCAACCAAAACCACCCTCAGAAAAACCTCTGTTTAAGTTAATTTTCTTAGAGGTGCCTTTTCCTAAAGTGTCTGTCTGTCTCTCCCTTGTGTCCTCTGGTTTCGTGTCCTCCACCAACTTCCAGGTGAAATCCAGCATGAATAGGGTGGCTGTGACATCACTTTTGCAATACTCAGAATAAACACTGAGCACTCTCTCACCTCTCTGTTCTGGTGTATGCACAGCATCATCATCTTTTCCCACCCAGCCACTCATACTTCTGCCAGGAATTCTACAATGCTCAGTTTGAGTTCCTTCACATGGGCAGCTTGGAGCTGAGCAACCTTTCCATCCTTTCACAAATCTGTCAAAGGCAGCAGGGATTTATTTCAGTGATGCCCTGCCTGACCTGTTCTGTTGCTGTCACTGATTTCACATCCAAAACTTCTCGCTGTCTCCTCTCATCTCTGACCTCTTTGTCTTTCAAAACACTCTCAGATCTTGTTTTTTGGAAGGCAACAGCCTCATTGCATTACTTGCTCTTTACTGAATGAGCTTTTTTTTCATGTTATCAGGTTCTGGCAGCCCTGTCTCACCAAGTTGGAGCCACTCTGCAGATGCCCACAAGCACTGGGTACACCTCCAAGTTGTGCTGTGTCTGTAATGAAGAGTTTTCCCTTCCCCAGGAGAATCACAGAATCACAGAATTTTTAGGTTGGAAGAGATCTTCAAGATCATCGAGTCCAACCCATGTTCTAACACCTCAAC
>VWYE01014052.1:43989-60815 GCA_013398995.1 Alaudala cheleensis | reverse complement strand
TCATCCCATTGGACTCTGCCCATCCATCCAACCATTCCAAGTCCCTCTGCAAAGCCCTCCGTCCCTCTAACAGATCAACACACGCTCCCAGCTTAGTGTCATCTGCAAATTTACTAACAAAGGACTCTAAACCCTCATCCATGTCATCAATAAAAATATTAAACAGAACTGGAGCTGAAGGAATAGGAAAGGACAAGTGCCTGCAGAGGAGCAGAGTGTGAGACAGGAGCATCCCCAGCTCAGGTATCCTGTGTGTCTGGGGTCTGACAGGAGAGCAGAGTGCAGGATGTCTCCAGGCACAGACAGCCCATGTACCTGACATCTGGATGTCAGGCAGGAAGAAGTGAAGCAGTCAGCTGGATTTAATCCTTTGGAGCTAAGAAATGAAAGCAGACATGGGCACTGCTGTGTTTTCTCCCATACAGGTGTTCCTTCAGGAAGAAAACTGCCCTTCCCTCCCACTCTTTTTCTGCTGGCTTGGACTGGGCACACACATCTGACCTAGGACATTCTGCATTGCACAGCTGAAGCTTCAAATTCAAGTGAATTTGGAGATGTGGGAAAACATGAGTTTATGTGGGGTTTTTTTGTGGTTTCTTGTGTGGTTTTTTGTTTTGTTTTCTTTGTTTTGCTTTGGTGTTTTGTTTTGTTTTGTTTTGTTTGTTTTGCTTTGTTTTGTTTGGGGTTGTTTTTTTTTTGGTGCATATATGTATGTGCATGTAAGTGCATCAAAGGATCTAAAGACCCAGACAAGTATCTTACTTCCCATGCTGGGGTCACATCCCACTGTTTATGAAGGTATTCCAAGCCAAACTATTCTGTGATTCTGTGGTATTGATGCTTCTGAGAGAAAAGTGGCCCCACATAATAAGGAAATGTTTAATTTATGGTCCCTTTTTTTTGTTTCTCCAATTTCTCTATCACATTGGAGGAGCTGGTATTTCAGTGAAAATAAATCATCAGAGGATTTAGATATCTGGTGGTTCATCTCAAGCCCATGGGCAGCTCATCTGTAACTTTTTGGTCGCCCCAAGAAAAACTTCGAGTGCTCATCTGTTTCAATGAATATTGATATGCAATCCATATCCCTTCAGCATTTCTTCAGATCCTCAGCCCTCAAGCAAATCCCCCAAAGGAAATTATTTGTTTGGTCAGATTCCCACAGGCTTGATCTTTAGTGATGCTTGACAACTTTTGTGCCAGAAAAGCAGAATGTTTTTTTGGTTTATTATCTGTCAACTGTGTTTAGCTGTAAGTGACAGACAGAAGTTGTCTCGGACACCATCAGGGCCACTCTTGGCTGTGTTTCCTTGGCTGAATTCTTTTCAGCAATTTACCAGAGGGTATTTTTAATGGTTAAAGGAACTGGAAATGCCTCCACCTGGCTCGTTCCACGCAACTGTTGAGCTTTGCACCATTTTTTTGCACCATGAATGGCTCTTTTCTTCTCCTCACACACTTTGAGCATCTGTTCAGGCTTGGATGAGTTGGCCCCTGAAGATTCCTCCCTCAGCAATAACTTTAGAGACATCCCATGTGCTTGCCTAGACAAAACAAAGCATCCAACTTCCAAGCAGCTCTGTTTAGAGAGGGTGAATCTCATCCTAAGTTGGAGATGTTATATTTTGGAAGCTGCAAATACAAAACTTTCCCCCACTTCGTCTGCTCCTAATTGTTCTTTTCACTGCTTGCTGGTGCTTCGTGTTCCTCCTTGTTGCAGATGACTGCCAACTGCTTTTCATTTACCAAACAAATGGATTATGGCACCATTTCAATGGACTGATTTAATATTCTATTTCAAGAGAAATTCTCCTCGAGTTTTTGGCTTTGATTCATCGATGTGGGGAAATTGCCTTGTTGGTAAATACGTTTTTTTATAAAGCATCTAAAGACCTTCAGAAAGAGTTGCCTGAACTGATTGTTTCTCTCATTTGTGATATTACTCAGTCCATTCAAGCCCTCAGGGGTGGCTTTTTAGTTTTTTATAGCAGCCCAGGCTCTCTTCTGCCTTGCTCTGGGTTTGCAGAACTGACACAGCTCAACAGCCATTGCACTGACTGCAAGTGAAACAGCTCCTGCTGTGGTTAAATAGAAGCACCTGGATTTGGGAAACCAGGGTTCAGCTTTATCTCTGGAATGGACATTTCCATCCTTAGTGTCACTATAAAATTTTACAGCCTTGGGTCCTTTGAATTGTGTCAGTTCAGTCCCACTCACAGAGATCACCAGTCAGGATACAGGTCCATCATTCCTGCTGATGTCCTTGGAGACCTGTCCCAGGAGTGCAAAATTAGGAAAATTTTGCTTGAAATAGCATTTGCTTCATCTGTAGCATGTGGTGCAACCACTTGGTAATTCTGGTCTTTTTTTTCTGTCCATTCCATGAAACTGAAAATCTTCACCTCTTGAAATGAGAAAAAAACCCAAAAAACTTGCTTGGAACAAAATTTGTAATTTAGGATGGGAAAAGTGGAAAAGATCCAAAATATTGTGTTCAGGCATCAGTCATATCATGGTGGCCTCCAGGTTTATACATCTCTTAGCAGATGAGACCTCTTTCTCATTTTTGATCCTTTTGTTTGATATTATTTAAGAATCATGCAGATTGTCTCAGTTTTCACCAACAGGGGCTGTGAAAAACAATTTTTTCCTCTTTGGAAGTTGTGATAAGAGAATACACATACAAAGAAATGCATTTATAGGAATATAAATAGGAATATAAATACGTAGGCTGAACAATACCAAATCCTATGATTGCTACTTAAAAAAAAATAAAATTATAAACCCCTTATTTCTAGATTATTTTGAAGCTTAGCAATTACCTAGAACAGAATTAAAAGGTTTAATTCTATGGTCTATTCACTGCTAAACTTGTTTTTTAGTTGTAAGAGCTTGTGTGTGAGGAAAAATTTCTGAGAGAAAGAGCAGAATTCACACTGTTAGGTAACATCTGAGGAACACCTAATTCCCCTCATGAGTCCTGTCTTGTTACTGTGATTTCTGTTTTTTACTGCAATTCCCAAGTGGAAAAAAACGAATGCACACACATAAATGCACATATAACACATATAAATGCACATATAACCTCACACTACACCCTTGGCCAGCTAAATGAGAAAGGCTGATTTCATATAACCCTTTACATGATATTCCAAGTAGCACAAGATGTTGCTCTCTGAAGACTAAAAGTAATTTGTAACTGAGTTTATCTTCATACCTTACTTTGGTAAATCACCAGTTTAATATATTTTATGTTAACTCAGAGGAAGTTTATGCTATGAAAACCCCAGAACAATCTCCTGGGTCACAGCATAGCTGTGAAAACTGCAGCAGATCTGTTCTTTTTCCTTCCCACTGCCATGGCAGGCTGCAGGCAGAGGCAGAGCAAACAGATTCCTCAGGGAGCAGATGCCAAACCTGTCTCACTTTCTACTTTGCCTCTGATTGTGACCAGGAGCTGAGCAAACCCAGCCCTAATGACAACAGAACATTTCTAAACAGGCCACAGTTAAATGCCAAAATTCAAAATAAATCCTCATGGTTCATTGCTCTGCTAAACTATTGGCCACATTTTAGTAGCAATTAATCCAAGCCCTTAATCTTCAGTCCTGTTCACCAGATAAAATGGCAATTAGATTTCTCATAGACTTGAAAAATGAGATGATCAAAGTTAATACCAAGTTTATGGGTTTGACAGTGTCAGGACCTAAGCTCTACTGGGAACAAAATGCTTTGCACAGGTGTAGCTGGACCAGGGATTTGGCTTTGGGTTGCCATTCTCAAAAGAAAGGATTTTTTTTTTTTTTGTACAGCAATTTACCTTCCTCAATCAGAATTAGGCTAGATTAATTGCTGGAAATAGAGAAGCTTGCAGCTAAAAACTCTTTTTCCATGCCAAAGATTCAGAGTAATCTGGTAATGAGCTTTTAACAGGTGCAGCACCAACCACATCAATGGAAACGGGAGAGAAAATGCTCAGCACCAACCAAATTTGTGCAATAATTAATCACAAAACACTCTGCCTTCAAACTGAGCTACAGAAATGCAGTACTGGGTGAATGTCACCCTCAGAGCCCTGCTCTGCACAGGGTACTGTGAGGCTTAATTAATGAGCCTTTGTGCTGTGGATGGAGATCCTTAGATAAAAGCAATGGATACACAAGTGGGAAAAACAAACAAATGAACTGAAAGGGAACAGGAAAATAAATAAAAAAAAAAAAACAAACTCTACACGAGTTTGCCAGAATTAAGATGCCATTATTTGAGCTGTGATTAAAGGATACAAGCTTTAAGAAACTGAAAGAGTGAGTTTCCTCTGTGGCAGAACACCGTGGGTTTGTGACATAAAGTAGGGTTGTTGAGTTGATTAACAACAGTGTCCTTAAAAAAAAAAAAAAAAAGCAGCAGCTTCCTATTCAAATTCACTTTAAATAATTAAAATGGTATTTACAAATGCTGCTAAGATCTTTTGTTATTTCTTTTTTTTTTTTTTGCAGGGCTAACAAGTAAATTGCAAACATACATTATTCTTCACCATTCTCCACTCACTTTCCTCCCACTGGCAACCAATCTACCAGAATTTTCTTCCATTCCCATTAATTGGTCCTCAGAGAATCTCCCTCACATACCTTTGCAGTGACAGTCAGGGAACATTTCTCAGTAATACTGAGTCAGAAGCCCTGTGATAGCTCACAAGTCACATATTGAACTGGAGCTGTTCTACTCCCTGCCATTATGTTTAATGCATGAGCCTTCTGAAATGGCATGGCTCAGGTGATGGATCATGCTTTTCCTTCCAGAGTAGCATGACTTTCTCAGGTTATTTCTTGAAGATTTTTGTATTGTTTTTATTTTGAAATTATTATTCCTAATGCAATGATTGCCTGGCAGTCCACATCAAGAAACAGTGGCATGGCAAAGGGGGGTAACCTCATGTTCATTGAGGCTGCAAAAATCTCAGTGTCTGCAGCTCTATGGGGAAAGTATAATAAATAAATAAATAAAATAGCCCTGTCTCCCAGACACTCCTATTTTTAACATCTTTGAAAATTTTGGGCTGGGAAGTTTTCAGTACATCGTGGAATCCACAGGGTCTTGCAAAGTTTAAGCAATCCGTGACATTTTTTACTTTAAATGCACGTTGCTCAGCAGTGCTGCAAGGTCCCAGGTGAAATCAGGTGTCTGCTGTGCAGAGACACACAAACTAAAAAAAAAAAATAAAAATCTTCACTACCCCAAAGGCTTCACGATCAAAAATGATGAGAGAAGCAATTATTGTCACTTGTCAGAGGAGGAATTAACATGCAGAGTGATGAAGTGTTATTCGGAGACCACCTTCTCTGGATGTCCAATTTATTCACTGTGTGGGCTTTAGCAAACAGGGTACTGAAAACAGTGGGGTGGTTCCTGCAAGCTTCCTGCAGCTGCTCTCAAAACACAGACCTTAGAAACCAAGGGTGAAATTTATTATGTGTAACTGCAGGAATGGGCAGCATTTTATCCTCCTCTGGCTGCACTGAATCCATGAGAGGTCTTTACCTGCTTTATTTTCAGCTGCCGGTCCAGAAAGGTGAATGTCCAATTAATTTGTGTGACATCTGCTAGCCCCAGACAGATGTCTTGTACCCTGTAAGGCAGCTCCAAAGCCACTTTGTGCTCTGCAATGGATTTTTAGATCTAAACTAAGGAAATAGGATTAATTATACAACTGTGGAGAGAGCCAATAGAGAGAGCTGGACACCTCCAGTGATGATTCGGCCCTTCCAAATGGAAGTGTCTGGAAAAGATGGGATGGTTCAGATTCTGGAGGTGCTTTGCTCTCTCCACTAAGAGCAGAGGAAGGCTGGAAGCTTGTGTTTCACAGGATACACATCACTGGGGTACCTAAATTCATCTGACACCATCCCCACATGACTGAGAAAGCAAACAAAGCTCCTTTCCATGTCTCCCTCTCCTCCTACACTCAATACTGGAGACATAGAAGGTACCTGAAGTTCTTGCCTGAAGGTATAAAAACATAGTGAGACAAGAGCAAAGCATTCTATAGAGCAAGAAAAAAAGATATCTTATTATACACTTGAGTACAAATCCTTTGATTGGAGGGGCTATAATTAACTTTATCTCAGTACAGATGCTCTTACTGTGAATTTTTACCTTGTCAAGGTCTCTATGTAAATAATAATAATATTTTGGAACCAATAATTTGTGATCCAAGGGTGGATAAAATACTCATATTACATCAGAATGTCTTTTTCTAAAAGTATTATCAAGGACCACAGCTATTGTCCAAACAACACAAATATATTTATAGTTATGTGTAGGAAAACTAAAGGAAAAATACGCTCCCATATTATTTTCTGTTATTTCTCAAGATGGATTTTAATTACTTTTAGCTTTCCTTCCACCTAAGAAGATGCCTGGGAATAAGGTGGTGGGCTCCCAGCTGCAGTTCTGTTGATAACATTTGTCGTTGTGCCAAGTTTCCTTAAGGATGGTGTTCAGCCCCAGATTAGGAATTCACAGAGCACTGTCTGTGTTTGGCTCCTCAAGGTAGTGAGGAAATTTCAGTGTAGTGATGTATGACCTTTTTCATCTGAATTCCTACAGGTCTTCAGGCTAGGAGGCTGTCACTGAGAAAATGTCCTGAGTGTGAGAAGCCTGTGTGTTTCGTTTCTGTGTATACAAGAACAAAGACAAGTACTTGGGTTTTTTCTTTCCTTTTTATTTATTTTTTTCCCTCATGCCCTTGAAACTGTTTTATTTGGCCTAGCTGGGTTTTTTTTGGCACCTATTCCAACACAGTAGATAAAGCCAGGGTTTGATTCTAAGCACTGGAACTTGGTCATCTGTGCTTTTTTAATGATTAATGAGTTTTGGCCAGCTCCAGCCAACAGCCTCCAAAATAATTCCTAGGCACAGTCAAGAGCCAGCGTGGGCCAGAGATCGTTTTCAACAGGTAGTTTAAGTGTGGTCACTGTGTCTTAAAAAGATGTGGCCAGACTGTCCCCAGTTGTCTCAGAGTCAGAGAATAGATCCCAGGAATCTTCAGTGTATCCATAAAGAAGGAATCATTTAAAATCCAAACAAAATAAAATATGATACTTTCCTCTGAATAAGCACATATCCAGAGATTATAGAATGATGATCCATACTCAGAGTTTTAAGAGGAAAAGAGCAATTCTCTGACAATATTCCATAGAAAAGATATGCAGGATTGTCACAAATCTGTACCAAAATTGTTCTCCTAATGACAAACACCTCAGTTGAAGCCAAGGTGTTTGGGTAAAATCATTCCCATGCATAAGAACATGATCAATTATCAAAAGGGGCAGTGATCCACCCAGGCCTCTCTGACTGGCATTCCCAAAACATTCCAGTTCTGTAGCCAAAGGCAGCAGCCAGGGTCAGGATTAGTTACCTTGGCCCCCCCAGTTTCACCCTGGATGATTCCATGACAGTTGGGTCAATCTGCCTTTGGTGGGAAACTGCAGGGGGTGATTCATTTTTTATCACAGGTTTATGGTGAACAACCTTAACCATTGTTACTGCTCCTCATGAATCCCAGGGTTAAGAATGTCAGCCTTGTTTTGAAAAAAACTATTTGTGCTGAAGTGACACTGTTTCCTTCCTTCCCTCATGCCTTTGTGCCTCCTTATCTCCCTGTCACAAAAATTCAGGTGTTGTTTTTTAGTCTAAGACGTGACTCTTACAGGTATAAATTCAAACTATTTTTTTTTTTTAACTCATATTACATGGAATCACAGAAACCACAGAAAACCCAGAGTTGGAAGTGACCCACCAGGATCATCAAGTTCAACTCCTGGACCTGCACAGGACACCCCCAAAAATTCCACCAGACACCTGAGAGGGCATTGTCCAAATGCTCCTGTGGCATTCTATTCTATTCTATTCTATTCTATTCTATTCTATTCTATTCTATTCTATTCTATTCTATTCTATTCTATTCTATTCTATTCTATTCTATTCTATTCCCTCATAGCAGAGACACTTTTCAAAAATGTCATTCATTAAGATGAACAAAATATTTGAATCCTCCTCTTTGTATATTCAAGATTTAAAAGTTCTCTCTAATGAAGCATTGCCTTTACAGATCTTCAGGTTCTCATGTGAGTTTGGGTGGGATTGTGAAGATTCCAGTTACCACCAGTCAGCAAATATGTAACAAGATCCTGTGTGCAAGAGAAACTGAATATAAAAAATGAGAGATAGGATAGGATGAGAAAGGAAAAGACCTCCAAGGTCATCAAGTCCAACCTGTGACCAATCACCACCAAGTGCCTGGTCCAGTCCTTTCTTGAGCACCTGTAGAGATGGTGACTCCACCACCTCCCTGGGAAACCCATCCCAAGGTTTGACAACCCTTTTCCATGAAGAAATTCTTTCTGAAACATCCAAACCAGTAGAAATGACCCCTCATTGGCATTAAACCTGTGCATGCTGCAACTTTCTTTTTGAGACCACAGTTTCGAGCTGGAAGATCCTGATGCCCAAACTGGGAGCTGAAGGTAAGTCATTAATGGAAAGACATCACCAAACTGTGAGTCTTACCCCACGTGACCACCAGGCACTCATGTGAACATGCCATGAGGCCACATGGGAATGATTCCTACCTTTCTGCTCTCATGTTGTAGACAAACTAGAACTTCTCTCTCCAGCTGGAGAATGAAATCCTAAGTACCTGATGATAATTAGGTGTTAAAAGTTTACATGACTTCAATGAAAGGGAGGGAAAAATCACAGAGGAGCAATCCATAATTTCTTAATGTGTGGATAACATGACTCAAGAATTTTATTTGCCATGAATTGTTGAAAGATTTGTTCAAAGGGAGCGTTATCTAAGGAAGCATCTTGTTCTATCTTCTATTCTTACCAAGGAACCTGCCTTGGGAGCACTTTTTAGATACATGGAGATGCTTGGTCAGTCCATAAAATTTCTCTTTCCTCCTGATCTGAGCCTAATGGTTCGTGCTGGTGCTGATGAATCCCATTCAGTCTCCAAAGCTGAGTGATGTGGTACAACACCATGAAGCACATAAATCATATTATACTTTTTTTTGACACTGTCTGGAGTTATGATCCTTGTAGCTCTTTGAACTAGACCAATGTAGAACATGCCAGTCTAATGTTGTCTCTACTTGCTGGCCATTGTGGAAAACAAATCATTACACTGTAAAAATGACATGCCTTTAGACCTGTGTCTGTATGACTGTTAATGCCAATCATGCCTCACTTTGTAGCATGTCTCATCTGTGGGTTGAATCATGGGTTCTTGGAGCAGGGACTGGGAATCAGTGATTTACTGGTTTGGCAGTTATTTTTCTTTGTCTGTGAGTCAAAATATGACTCAAATGCTTCAAAATTGTTGGAAATGCACTCCAGATAGAATTAATCTAATGTAATGCTGATGCCTGAAATGTAAAACTCCATCTCTGAGCTACACACCCTGGACTCCTTTTGTGGTCAATGGAGAGGAGTGGTTACCTTGAGGCTGTGACTGATGTCACCAAAAGCAGAAGGTGCCAGTAGGTCAAATTAATCAATCCTGATTGTGTCTGTTTCCTTCAAGGGCAGATGCAGGTGTCTCCACTGGAGAAGCCCAAGGTAGCCCCCAGGTGCTATTCCATCCTTCCACAGGTCAGAAGTACAAGCCACGCTTGTCTGACTCACAGTCAGATTATTCTGAGCTCCACTCAGATCATAAGGACATCAGAGAGACCTGACTGAACCTCAGCACCTCTCTGAGCACATTGTGTCCCACAGCTGGCACAAAGCAGATGCCCAGGGAAGGCCCATAAAACCAGGGCAACACATTATATTTTCCTCAACTTCCTTCCCAGCCTCTAGGCCATCTGTATCTTCAGGACACCATAAGCCAGGCATGTTTCTGATGTGTTCAGTGATCCAGGAATGTGTCCCATTTTCCTTAAAGCCAGTGTTTAGGACTAAACCACATGCAGAGACCTTCTGGTAGGAGGCTCTCATTTCAGTGCATTGGAAAGTCATTTATGGTCTTTGGGATGTGACACTGCATGTTTTACCTGTCAAAAACTGGGTTTGCTTTCAGAATTCCTTTGCTATGATTGCAATTGTTAAAGTGTTGCTCCATATTCTTCTTGAAATTCTGGCGTTTATTCACAGCTGAATGATAGAATCACAGAATGATTTGATTTGAAAGGGAACTTGAAGACAATTTTGTCCATCTCCCTGCCATGAACAGGGATACCTTCAAGCTATCCCAAGTTGCTCCATGTCCCATATAATCTGCCCTTGGACACTTCCAGGGATCCAGGGGCAGCCACAGCTTCTCTGGGAAACCTGTGCCGGGGCCAGCTGGACTTTAAAACTCAGTAAAACTGGAAAGTTAAAGAATGATGAACAGGTAGGCCTGGCATGTGGAAAATTTTTGTGAGGATATTCTGATGGAGAAGGGGAAGTAATAAACTAAGTAGGGGAAATATGAGTCACTCTGAGTGGGTGGAGGGCTGAGAACAAGATCCACCTAACCCCACTGCAGACCCTGGTAATAGAATTAGAGACAATGGATTGATCATGGCACTTGTATAAACAATAACTTCCAAGAGCAATATAAAAATAACTTGTGCAGAAGACAGGGAACATACAGAAAGGGGTAGAGATGGATATTTTTGAAAGTCAGGTTCAGAAAGACGGATGCTCACAAAGTAGAACCCACTTTTTTTTTGGTAATGGGTTCAGTTATGAAGAGAAAAAATATAGTACAGTCAAGTCATGGTCAAGAGGAAAAAAATCATAAAAAAAAGTAAAATGTTTGTGAAGGCCTTGTAAAGGTAAAACAAAAAAAAAAAAGGTGAACAAATGAAGATGGTTGTTATCAGCTGGGTGATAATTCTGAGGCTTTGAGGCTTTCCCTTCTCTGCTTTTTTGCCTCTTTATTTCTCCTGCTAAGAGCCCATTTCCCACCTGTTTTTCAAGACTTCTATGACTTTGTGCCTCTTTCCTCTCCTTTCTTTGACCTAACTGAATTCTCTGTATCTTCTCTACCTCTGCTAATTTCCAAATCTCTTGCTGCACCTTTCAAACACCAGACCTGTCAGTCACAGCCCGACTGCCACATTTCAGAGCCATGAGCAAAACCTGACCCAAAAAGTGATTTGAAACCCCCATTTCATCCCAATGTCTCATGCACATGGTTTGGAAAGCTTTGTTCCATCTGCTGTTCCTCTGTTATGGGTTCTGTTTGAATTTCATTAGCTGGGGTTAACACACATAAGTATTGAAATCCCCCACAAAATCTTTAACTTGAGGATAATTCTGCCTTTAATAAATATTGACAATGATTTTGTATATTTTCAAGAGTCACATAGAATTTAATACAAAATTATACCCAAGTTACAGACAGTTACAGGACTTTTTTTATCCCTAAACCAAGAGAATAGTTTATCTCTTCATAAGAAATGCAATTTCTCTAGAATCTTACCAATTTTTGCAGCCTAATTTTAGGCTTTTTCAAATTGTTAGAGTGCTTTCACATAACATTAGAGTAAGTGGCAGCAGATTTCCATTATTAATGACACACTGCGACAGTGAATAGCTACAAGCAATTATTGGGAGATTGACAATGGGCAATGAAAATAAATTAGCTAATTCAAGCTACACAGCAAAATACTTTCACATAACCAGCAGCATCTTCAGAAGCAGGGTAGATGATCTGCAAACAGTTCAAAATTCTCCACAAATACTGTTTACAGCAGACAATGTGTTGACAATCAGACAAGACTGAGATTAAATAGGGTCTGGCCCTATTTGTTATTTTTGTTTGCCAAACATTCCTTTTATAAAATACACTATATTTGGGTTTATTTTGTTGTTCACACATCTCACATGAGTATCACTTTTTAATTAGCAACACTAATGAGGGCATATGACTCAAAAAAATCACATTAAAATCTTTGCTGTTTAAACAGCCCAGATTTACAAATATCTCAGCAAACCGACCATGTCATTTGATATCAAAACACCCTCATCACCTTCTCTAAACCCTCTTGTCCTGGAGGAGAATGCATTCCAGCACCAAACACATGAAATAACAAATAAAGCAATATCTTCAGTAGGGAAAAAAAAACCCAAAATCCCAACTCTATGTCTATCAAAATAGCTTTTATTCTCATTTCTATTAGGTGAGCTAAAGATGCAGCAGATGAGCTGAATCTATAATAGCTTACACTATTCTTGCCTTACAGAACTTTGTAGTGGTTCATGCTGGAAGAGACTTGGTTGGGTTTGTTCCCAGGGAGGAAATAGTATCTCCCATACATACATACATATTTATATATATATATATATATTATATATAGTAATAAAAGACAAAGAGGAGCAGAGTGGTTTTGATTTTATCCTACCCCAGGCTCACAAAAATACACATGAAACTCCCTCACCACTCCTGTTGAAGAGCTGCATTTAATGAAAATCAAACCACTGACACAAATTTTAGCCTTGTCATGTGTTTCTGGTCTCTGGCTTTCTACTGCCAGTTGTGTGAGGAGAACAAAATCACTCCTACAGCCAACNCATCTGAAGTACAGCCTCCAGACGTTCTGATTCCTTCTTTCAAGCACAGGCTGGTGAGAAGAAAGATTTACACTGCCAGGGTTAATCTCAGAAGAGAGAACTCCAACACTTAAATGCTTTTTAACAGTTATGAATAATGGTGGTGGCACCCCTTCAGAGAATAGAATATTGACTGTCTCCCTATATATTACATATATACACAAATACAATGCAATTTCTTCACTGAAATAGTGGTTTAAGCATTGAAACAAGCTCCCCAGAGAAGTGTTGGAGTCAATATTCTCAGAAGTGTTAGAAAAATGGACAGACATGGCACTTTGTCACATGGTTTAATGAGACATTGGGTCTTGATGGACTTAATGAATCTGAAGGTCTTTTCCATCCTTAATGATTCTATGATTCTACATTGGTTTGACAGGGTAGTTGTTTTCTCTCCATCTCCAAACATTCCACTTCTTTGCAACAGAATAAAGGGATTCATTCTGCTGTGCCTTTTTTTTCTAGAGATAAAATTTGGAGCCACTGGCAAAAAGTGGGTCTGGGCTCTGGAGTCCCTGGCCCTGACAATGCCAGCTGCAAAGAGAGCAGGACAAACAAAAACATCAGGAATAAAAAGATGCAGCCTGTAGAGTGGTGGAGGGCTGAGGAAAGCATTTCAGTGTTCTTCTGAGCTTTGCCTGCTCACTCTTAGGTTTACATTCGAGCTGAAGGAGACACCTCAAAATACGTGATAATTCAGTGAGGAAGACAGTGAAGAAGACACTGTCAGTGCTCTGCCTGTTTAGCAGTTATCTTTAACACAGGTATTTTAAAGATACTTCCAGAAAGCTCCTCCTCTTCCTCTCCATCCCCCTTGGCTTCCACCTCCATGGCTCCAACTCCACTGTCCTTTTTTCCATCACTGAGCAAGAAAATATTTGACCTTTAGCTCATTCATGGCTCTTGAAAGCAGCTCAGAGCACCAGATTTCAATCCTTTGGTGATTTCAATTTCTTGGTAAGACCTTGCTCTGGCACTTCTTCATCTCCTGCTTTTTTCATCTCTTGCTCATTTATTTTGCAAACTCCTGGAAGCAGGGACAGTCTCTTGTTGGGTGTGCATGGAGTGTGTGGACAACAAAAACCACCAGATAATTGACTGTTCAACTCAGGTAACAGAACTGCCCTGAAAATGAGGATTTTTAAACAAACATAGCTAAATATTGACATTATTTCAGTGTTTTTAACAGCTGCTTCTTTAATTGCTTGGATGTAGGTTTTCATGAAAATTAAACATTTCTACAAAATAATAAAACAAAACTTTAAAAAACAGAAAAAATGCTTTAATTTTTAAAGTTAAAATATATGTCTCAGAAACCCAAATAAATTTAATAAACAACTAGAAAATTTCCTTTAATTTAATAAATTANTTTACAAAATAATAAACAGAAGTTGACAACAATTAGAAAAAGAGATGCTTTAATTTTTAAAATTAAAATGGTTCTGAAATCCAAATAAATTTAACAAAAAAACTAGAAAAAAAATAATCCTTTAATTTAACAAATTAAAACATATATTTCAGAAATCCATAAAGTGTTAGGGTCTGAAACACAAGATGAAGTAGAACAGCATTCCAGGTGAAATGTGTGCACTTTGAATTTCTTGATAAGCAGTCTTAGAATCTTATGATGGTTTAGATGAAGTAGAACAGCATTCCAACTTTGAGTTTCTTGATAGGCAGTCACAGAATCTTATGACGGTTTGGTTTAGAAGGGACCTCAAAGTTGCATCTCATTCCAACCTCCCTGCTGGAGATACCTTCCATCATTCCAGGCTGCTCAAAGCTCCATCCAACCCGGCCTTGAACCTTTCCAAACACTGGGCACGACTGCAAGACAGAACAGCACAGATGATGCCATTTCCAGGAATGCTTGACACTTCCTTCCCATTATTTAAAAGATGAAATTGAATCCATGAGCACTCCACTGCTGCTCTGCCATTTTGCTGACAGCTGTAACTTACCTGCCTGACTTCATGTGAAAGTCTTCAGAAACGCCTTTTTTGGACCTTGTTCTCAGACCTGGTTCTCCCCCATTCACCTCAGTCAGGCTAAAGAATTCCTGAACTGAGAATCTCTGAGAAAATCTTTCCAAGGAAGAGTTGGCTGGAAGCTCTGGGCTGTACTGGAATGGATGGTTCACAACACCTCGAGTCACCCTCACCACCAGCAGCAGCACAGCCCAGGCTGGTATTGGTTATTCTTTTTGTAGCCATGAGCAATTTGCACAGAATCTTCAGTGACCCAGGTTCCAGCCTTCTCAGCTCAACAGGAATTCTGTGGCTGAAATAAAAAGGAAACAAGACTGGAGTCCAGTTTTTTGTGAGTAAAACAGAAACCATGGCCACACTTCAGCAAAGAACTTCTGCTTAAACACATGAGTAATTCTTTCTAAAAAATCACTGCTCTGCTTTATTCCAACATGGGCTTAAACCTGTTACAAAATCAGGGCCAAGAGCCCATAATTATTTTTTTTCCCTGTGTAGACCTGTTTTATTTTTCTCTATCACACAGATGATAAGTGTGCTTTATATAATAATAATACAATAACAATAAGAACTAATAATGCTGTGAAAGCCTCTTTGCTTACTCCTTAAATGTGAAATGTATTAAAATCCTTTAGAGGTGGACTACACAAATCCTTACTAAGATATAATGTTTCTTTCTGAAATGAAAATTCAATGTTATCTTACATGCCAAACATACAATAATTTATATTACACATCTTACATTGTGACCATGTTGAAAGCAGAGTTTCCAAGTTTCCCTGTCTTAATCTCATTTTTCTTTTCAACAAGGAAGCAGATATTGGATGCAAAAAGCAATAATATAAACCCAAGCAACAATGTGAGTCAACTCAAACTGATTATTTGCACACATTTTCCTGGATCCTAATTGCTTTCAGTGTTCTCAAAACACCATTAGATGGAGAAATAACAACTTTCATCATCCAGTAAAAGGCAATTACACCAACTTGGAAAAGATACCTTGGGAATCTTCATATCAAGCTTGATTTACCCTGATGTTCTGCAANTAAAAGTTAACTTCACTGTGCTTTGATCAGCCCTGCATGTTGCAGTTTCACTCGTGCCGTGGAATTTTGCACTCAGAGCACACATTGGAGGAGGATTCACAGGGCACAGAAGCTTTGGGAATTGGAGAAGAATTCCAACCTTTACAGACTCCCAGATTATTTAGAAAGTTGTTGGGGTTTCTCCTTAAATCTACTGACTGCACCCTTCAACCAAAAATGTAGTTTAATGATATTTTACANAAAAAAAACCTTCTGGGATCAGAAGTCCCAAATAAGTGGGAAAGCTGTTCCATGATTTTATTTGGAACAGCCATGACAGTAGTTACTATTGCTTCAAGAAGCAAAAAATATTATTTAAGAGATTTATTAACCCATGAATCCTGATACCTGCTTTTGCAGGAACAGCTATACAAGGAATTAAAAAGCAGTTCTTGCTCTACTGTGCTGGCCAGAGACAGACATCAGCTTCATGGGCATCATAACCTTCACCAGTGATATATTCTATTTCTCTCCCAGAGAGGCAAAGAAGGAGGGAAATCTATAGGAATTTATGGTTCAACTACACCACTCTAAGTTATCCCTCAAAAGAGTCCTTGTCTGCTTTTTCTGTATGAAAAAGCAGTCCCTATGGACACACCAAACACATGTGTGGACACTGTCCTGTTAAAACCAAGGGAACTTGCTGCAGACTGTGGCTGGAACTTGTTTGCATTCACACTGAGCACACCAGGCAGAAGTATGGACCAGGCAGGAATGCAGAGCCAGGAGCATTCTGTAGTGTCCTGCAAACTGGCCAAAAAGTTCGTCTGTTCTACTGAAGGCTCCCTGGATTTGATGCATCATGTTGATAATCATATAATTAATTTGTCTACTGGGGTTTTGGATCAGTGTAGAAACCATGGTCTGACTGAATGTCTGACACTGGAACCTGAAGAAAATTACCTAGAATCCGTTTTCTCCTAAACAAAATATCCAAATGGAGAAAGAAAACATATTAGGAAAGAGTACAGTCCAAAGCAAGATTTTGAATTAGTTGGGGTATGCATGATGTCCCTAACTTCTTGTTATTACATTATTTAGAAAAATATAGCTCCTCCTTTCCTTTCCTTTCCTTTCCTTTCCTTTCCTTTCCTTTCCTTTCCTTTCCTTTCCTTTCCTTTCCTTTCCTTTCCTTTCCTTTCCTTTCCTT
>VWYE01014052.1:0-42843 GCA_013398995.1 Alaudala cheleensis | reverse complement strand
ATATAATTTACATTATATTGTTCTGTTTATTCTTTCTTCATTTAGAATGGGCTACCTGCAGACTAAGGAAAACATGCTTCCAATACATGCCTGGGATTATCACAAGGGATGCAAAATTACCATAACATTTTTCTTGCAACACATATTTTAAGAAACACTGAGAGTGAGGCCACTTGTGTAACACCACTGATAGAGTTAATTCCTTGTCTCTGTAGGAAACAATAAAGTAATTTAAATAACTGCAAGGTGACTTTAGTCCCCTCCAAACTTATGTTGTCATGGGTGATCACTGTGAGGGACCATGACAGGAGCCTCATCCCTGCAGGTTTAGGGGAAGATGAGCCATGGGTTCCAGAGAAGCCACTTCCAGAGTCCCCCTCAGTGACAGCTGATGGCACCCTGGCTCCCTGCTCTGCTTTGCAGAGCTCTCAGAAGAGTGAAGTGAAGCTGGTACTGAAGGTGAAAAGGAGATTTAATTTAATTGTGAGAGGAAGGGGGGAAAAAAACACCTTAGAGGTTTCAAAAAGAGTTTTTTCACCTGTTAGATACTGCATGTAACTGGATGCTTTCTCAGTACATCTGGGAGGGAGGATAAACAAGGTAGGAGAACTGAAGACTCCTTTTCATGAATCACAGTCCTGGTTAGGAATTGATTAAATTCTAATGGCAACTTTTAAATTCCTCCAGTTTTTCTGACCAGAAACCCCCATTACTGCTGGATGCCTTTGGTCCTGTGGACCCAAAGCACCTCTGGGGCTGTGGGCTGGCCCCTGTGTCCTGAGCCCCACTGGTGACCAGGACTGACCCAGTTTGCAGTGGAGTTGGTGGCAAGCTGCCCACTGACTTCAGTCAGCAAGTGCAGTTTCAGAAGCCACGTCACTTCTGATGAGGCATGAGGTGGAAAGAGCAGGGGTTGGCTTTCGGGTCCTGACGTGGAGCATGTGGGGTTGACAGCTGGGAAAATAATCTGCCTTTACCTCCAGGTGTGTTATCCAGCTCCCTGCCCACCGCCACGTGTTCCTTCTGGAGCAGATGTAGAGAAGTTCCTCACTGTACAAGGCTGAACAGTTTATGGAATAGTTTGTTAAATTATTTACAAAAATATAGCTCCTTTCCTTTCCTTTCCTTTCCTTTCCTTTCCTTTCCTTTCCTTTCCTTTCCTTTCCTTTCCTTTCCTTTCCTTTCCTTTCCTTTCCTTTCCTTTCCTTTCAACAAATATGTTGTTTTAAGAATATTTTGGGATGTGTTCAAGGTCATGTGGGATGGGTTTTTGAGCAACCAGTTCTAGTGCAAGATATTCCCTACCTGAGGCAGGGCCATTGGAACTGGGTGATTTTTAAGGTCATTTTCAACATAAAACATTCTGTGATTTCATTATTAAACATTTTATCTTTTTCAAAGACATTGGTCTTAAACTCATTTCAAGTCTTTGGAAAATGTATCCTATTTTGTGTCTTTTCTCAGACAGAAGGATACAAATCTAATTTGCAGAATTTGAGGTATATTTTCACAGCTTCATAAATTAATCAAAATACCTAAACAACTCCCACGTTTAATCAGGACCTCCTGCAAAAGATTGTCATCAACATTACCATGAGTCATCAGGCTGTTTCTTGCTAATTGTTGGCCAATAAAACAACAAAATAAGATAAAGGTTTTCTATAAGATACATTATCATACTGGGAATGGAACAGAAAAACTTCAGATAAACTGAAGATATGAGATAGTGCATGATTAAGAAAAATATGTAAAAATTAAGTATAAATGTAATAGAGCAAAAGACAACTCCTGAGAACTTAACATGCAAATGGGCAAAGAAGAGAAACCCAGGAGAAACTGCTGTTTGATCATTGCAAGTGGCTGATTTTTGTCATAGAAGGTAGTTCAGGATGTTCAGAATCTGAACAGTTCCAAAACTCTTCCAGACAGAGAGACTTGGAAGTCCAAACTCAATTCACTCAAGGAATGCATGTTGTGATTTAGAGACTGGCTCTGGAAACAAGGAAAAAGAGAAGAGATGGAACATTCTTCCTGAAGCCTGGGGGAGTTTAACTGGAAACCTTTCTTAGTGTCATTTCTGAGCTGATATTTTTTTCTATTTCATGATGTCCCAGGGATGGATGGGCAAGAACTAACCAGGCAGAATGCTGGCCACACACAGCTACTCAAATAAAAATTTTACTGGAAATGTGAACCACAGTAGGTTCTGAACTGAAGTTGATGTTTTTATTCTAGTTATACACTGGTTCACCCTTGTGCATACTAAATATTTTCAGTGGAGCATTCAGACACCCACAGTGGTCACCCTGAACTTCACATGCATCCACTTTGGTGGGTTCCATTTGTCCCCAAAATTCTCCCAGGTCTCTTTTTTTTTTCCCCTTTTTTTTCCCATCACTCCATTTGAAATTGTGTGTGCATTTTCCAAGACAACCCAAGTGACTTATCCAAAGTGGTCCTGATTCAGCACTGGTCAGTGAGCCTGCCTTTACACTGTGACTATAAATGTTGGATGCCCCATCCCTGGAAGTGTTTTAGTCCAGGTTGGATGGGGCTTGGAACAACCTGGGAATGTGGAAGGTGTCACTGGCCCTTGGCAGGGATTGGAATGAGATGATCTTTAAAATCCCTTCCAACCCAAACCATTCTGTGATTCTATGAAAGTTTTTGAGAGTACAACTGTGGTGTTAGAGCAGAGGAAATCAAAGGAACTTGATATTCTCAGGGCTTCATGGAGAAAAAGCATTTCTGTTTATGTCTGTGTGTGCACACAAAGATCCTCAGGGGAGAGCTCACAAAGGCTAATTTTGGCCTGAAGAGGGGGATAACTGAGCTGCCCTCTAGTCAGGAAAAAGAGGGAGAGAGACACTTGCTCCTTCAGGGAATGATTAGGGAAAACCCTTTCCAGAATTTCTTTCTTTCCTGGCACAACAGAACCAAGTGCTGTAGGCTACCATCAGCCTTTGGTGCCACCACCCTCAGAGATTTTGCTGCTAGTCCTGGGATAACTGGACCTTCCACAGGATGGACTTTTATTTGGAAAGTGTAAGTCATAACTCATTAAGACTTTGGTCATGTGAAAATTTACAGGCACCATTAAAGCCAATGAAATTGCTCACAGTGCATCACACCAGGGGCCTGCCTGCCACCTCATTTATCCCCAGTTTGGAAAAACTTTCTATATAAAGCTTAGCTTTGGGCAGAACAGATAGCAGAATTAGTTTATAACTAAGTTATATATAATAGGGTGATTTGTTAATAACAAAAATACACTCTAGGAAAATAACTTTGTCAACACATCTTGCTTTGGGAAGGGTTCTTCAGGTCCAAGAGAGGATTTCTGTCCAATTATAGGAATGCTGGAGAACAGCCCAGAGTCCAGGTGTTCACCCAGGACAGGGGACACCCAGGTTGCCTCTGTGCTGCCTAATTCAGTCCAAGTGTTGGAATTTTTTTTCCCATGTTCCAACTAAGTGACCTGACACCTTGGTTGACCTAAGGTGGGATGTTTCCCTCTGGAAACTGAAAAAGTCTTCAATTGTTTCAAAAGGAAAGGAAGCAGATTTGATTGTAAAGCATCTTAGTGAGGAATGCATTCAGATTTATGGTTTTTATTAATGTATCAAGACTTTTATTGCTGCAAGCTTGAGAAGGGTGTTTTTGGAAAGACACCCTGCATAAGAGCACATTTTCAGGTCTTCATGAGAAGAACACTTTGTTTCCTACTTTGTATTCTCTCTGGCACCTATTATTTGGTAATTTTCCATTAACTTTGAAGCACTGTTCAAGCACATCTTTCTTGTCAGTAAATTAATAAACACATTTATAATTTATTCATATGCAAATTCAAATTTGTATTAAGTGGTTGTACAGCCAAGAACCACGTATTCATTGTGAGTTATCCCACTAGATCAAATTTTCCTGTCCCATTTTGATATGAAGACACACATCAGAAGTACCAGTCCTAACAGGAAATGGGTAGCTTAAAAAATTCCCATCTTTTTCATGAGATGAGAAAGTGGCTTCCAAGGATGTTCATTAAAGTGATGCTGTGGTCTCCAAAAGGATGACTTGCTGTCAGTAACAATGAGGAATCTGTGGTGTGTTTAATAGAAAATTTGTCTTTTAAAATCTGTCTTTTAAAAAGAAATCACAAATGGATGAAATGATTAATAAGCAGCAATGTCACCTGCAAAGTTTTTTATTTTTCCAAGAAAAAAGAACACCAACAGCTTATTTGTATGATTCTTCCTGTTCTCTTTAAACTGCAGCAGTGCATTAAAAAATTTTAGTTCCAATAATGTGTTTTGTTCTTTCAAGTATTTAATTTCTGATAGAAATGGACAGAGAGGAACAGAGGTTTAGTTGGAATAACCTCTGCTTGGTTTTGGTTAGCTTGGCAATTAAATGTAATATTTCACATTCAGCTTCCTGCAATACAGTTAATGATATCTCTAACTCGATTTTATAAAGGAATGTAAGAAGAATATTCTTTTCATAAGCAAGACAATAACTCACCACAGCATGGCAACTTTCCATTGCATGTAACTTTTATTCAAAAACTGGAGGAAAACCAGAATATTCCTAGTGAAGGGCCTCATTTTAATTTATTTATTTACTTTTAAAGTACAACACCTTACAGTTCTCTGACAACAAAGGGCACTCCAAAGTAAATTGATGTGCACAGGAAGTGCCACCTGGCCAGGAGGCAGAACTTCTTCCCTGTGCAGTGACCAAGCACTGAACAGAGACCAGAGAGGGGCTGGTGTTTCCCTCACTGGGGATATTCCAGAACTGTCTGGACACAATCCTGTGTCCTGTGCTCTGGGATGACCCTGCCTGAGCAGGGAGGTTGGACAAGAAAGACTCTCTCTGGTCCCTTCCAACCTTACCCATTCTGCCACTGAGTTATCCTGTGACATGTAAAGTTTTCACAATCACTGGTCATACAATCCCCAAGAAAACAACTTTCCCTCACAAAAACCGCCCACACAAACTGCAAACTTTGATCCTCAGTTGTGATCCTTTGATGATTGTCATAAGAAAAGGCCAACTGACAAGGCAGAAATGGCATCAAATGGAACTCAGGTCTTTCTCTTGGAGTATTCAGACTCAGAGCTGTTCCCCTTCTTGCTCTCAGCCTTTCCAGCCCCGCTGAAGCAGTTCCTGTTAAAGACTTTTCCTAAAAGAGCCATAGGGGAGTGTCTTCTGCCACATGCCTCTCTTCCATCTCAGTCATTCATCTTTACTGACACCTTAGAGTGTTCCCCAGAGATAGGTGATGTTTGCTTTGGAGATCTGTCAGTAAAATGAGTCTCCAGTTTTTAGAGTTGTAAATAAGTGAAAGAATGTGGATGTTTTTCTGCCTAATTGCTGAGCTACTCAGAAAGAAGACCCGATGAGAATCAAATAAAAATGAAGGTAGGAATTCTCCAGGGAACAGCCATGAAAGAGAGATTTAGGCAACCTTGGATGCAGATTGAGGTAACCAAAAGAATGATTGGTGTGGGGTTCAGAGGGTCTGAAATGTATCAACTTGCTCCAGAGAAGGACAAGAGAGTTGGGGAAGTGTCTGGAGCACAAGTCTGGTGAAGAGCAGCTCAGGAATTTAATCCAGTTTAAGCTGGAGAAAAGAAGGCTCAATGGGGGAACCTGGTGAAGTTCTACAGCCCCCTGACAGGAGGTTGTAACCAGCTGGGGATCTGTAAGGAGTGATAGGACAAGAGGAAATGGCCTCAGGTTGCACCAGGGAAGGTTTGGACTGGATATTAGGAAAAAGTTTTTCCACTGGAAGTGTGGCCAGGCATTGGAATTGGCTTCCCGGGGAAGCAGTGGAGTCACCACCCTGAAAGTGTTCCAAAAATGTGTAGATGTGGCACTTGGGGACATGATTTACTGGGGGGCTTGGCAGTGGTGGGTTGATGGTTGGACTTGATGCCCATGGAGATCTTTTCCAACCCCAATGATTTTATGATTCTAAGTCCACCTTGGCTCTATTTGGACTAGCAGTTGCTAGAGAATAAAGAAGGGAGGAGGAAGAAAGAATAAAGAGTGAAGGTTTTAAAAGCTCAAGAAAATAATTTTCAGCCGAAGAGCATCTTTGTTACCTCTCTGCAATCAAACACTTTCTCAAGAGCAAACCCTGTATTGGCGAGCAGACTGACAGAAATGTGGACCCCCTGGAACATTCAGATATCTGAACCCTGAGCAATCCCACAGCCTTCAGCTAAGACACTCCACATTTACCCTGGCTGCCCGTGATTATGCTCTGCCCCTGCAAAAGAAGCAGACAGAAATCTGTTAGAGCACAAGGCTACAAATGCTGTGTTCGTGTGCAATCCTGGGTGGATCATTAAGGTTGAGAGGCTGAAGCTGAATATACATGCACAGGTTTAAGGCTCTGGGCATCAACTGTAATTTCTGCTTGTGTTTAGCACCTAGACTGATGCTGCACTCGTGTCTCTGAACGTTGGAGCAGTGCATTGTAACACTGAGCTGAGAAATCAGCCTGCAAACGCAGCCTGAGAATCGTTTGTATCACCAGGGACAGCCCTGCTGGGTCCTGTCCTGCAAACTTGAGGTGTTTTACAAGACAAATGGCCCAGATTTGTTGGGCTGTGTAAATCAGCAGAGTTCTGTGGTGTTAACAGAGCTACACCAATTTCCACTGGCCCAAAATCTGACATTTTTCATGGAAGGGAATGAGCCTTCATTTACAGTTTCAGCTGGAAAAATTCATTACTTGGAAATCCTTAGGCTACATCTATTGAACAGAAATTATTGCCATAAGGGTGCTACTTTAATAACCATGTGCTCAGCTCAGGAAAAAGTCTTTGCAGTTATTTTATCTGCCTGAATTTTTTTGTTGTTCTGTTGAGTGTGTATTTGACCATATATTAGTTTAATCCTAACTGAGATTATCTGTGGAAACTTAACAGAGGGATGAGGGTTGCTGTAAGTCTATGATTTATATCCTGATTTTTAAAAATGAGTAAAACAAAAAAATATATGTGTAAAAGCAATGTTTTATTGTATTTTTAATGGAATTAATGTTAACCATTAGAATTATCATTGCTTTTACTGGAAATAGCTCCTATAAAAATAACAGAACTTTCATTGCTTTCATTGCTTAGAGATGTCCTTGTTAAATCTTAACATATTGTTTCCCATATTTGAAAAAAAAATTGCAAAATATGATAATGAACTTAATTTTAACATAAAGCCTGAGAAGGGAAGACGGAACCTTGTGAAATAAAGCACTTTTAGAAACATTTCCTGTATGCCTCAGATGTTAGATATCACATAGACTTCACCCTGAATACCTTGAAAAACTGTTTTTGAAGGAAAATGAAATCAATATTACATCATAACTGAAAATCTACACTGAATCAGTAGTGAATCTGAGTCTGATAGTTCTTATTTTTACATTTATTAGCCAAAGAAAAGATACAATCCTTACAACTGGGTTAAATGGGTTAACTGAGTTGAGAAGTTTTTTCTTGTTTTTGTTTTTTGTAGTTTCATTGTTGGTGGATGTTTCTTATTTTGTGCATGAGAACAATGAAAGTAAAACTTTGATTTTGCTTTTGGCAATAACACTGTAAAAAAAAAAAAAGTCCAGTTTTCTCTTCAAATCTGTTTCCATTCTATTTTTCTGTCTTTATGGATGTATGTGCTTCATAGAGATGTGTCTTAGATTCAGATTTATTCAGTTCTACTATAACACTGTTCCCTTAGAAAAAAGCATAATAATAAAACAACCTCTCCAATCTGTTCTGCTTCAAGTGCATAAATAGAAGGAAAAAAAAAATGAGCTGATTTTATGTACATACCTATCTGCAACTTATTTTTTGTGCAATCATATCCTGCTGTACCCTACAGAGGACTGGCTCTGTAAAAATGTTGCACACACAATCCTACAGCACTGGACATATTTTGCAGTTTGCAAGCTGTCACACCACAGATAAATGCCACAGAATCCTACACCCCATCTTTGAAGTTTTAGTTTTATTTAGACTCCACAGTGAGAATAATTCTTGCAGGGAAATATCCAATGCTGGATGCATGCCCTGCAATTTTTTTTTTTTTTTTTACTATTTAGAAATGCCACCTTCTATGTTAAAATGGCTGGACTAATATATTAAATTATGGTTGTGATAACTCTTGGAATTACTTTTAATAACAATTAAAAATTGCCCTTTAAAAAATTTGCTGCCTACAGTCTCCTCAGTGTGATTCTGAACACAGCAACATTAGACCAGACTGGAGATTTCATGTTACTTTCTACATTTCAAGCCTTAATATTAAACACTTTTCCTTGCCTGGTATTAGTTTCATATGTTAATATCATTTTTTATTAACATAATACAAATATCACTTGCAGTACTACATCCTTCATTGCTAGGGGCTTTCATATCAAATGTCACAGCAGATTTTATTTTCGCTAATAGATTACGACTTGTACATTGTATTAGTGAAAGTGAACATTATTACAGGATGACACTAAAATTAAAGAACACACTGTTACAACAGCACCGACACTCTGCTAAATTCCCTGCTCCTCCCGACCCACTCTCTGTCCCATTCCACCCCACAAAATGCTCTCAGAAGTTCTGTTGGGTATTTTAGTGCTTCTTTGGAGAAAACTTCACCTTTCAAGAACCTCGCTGTATCCATTGTCAAAATATCACATTATACAATTCACTGGAAGTGAACTTATTGCTAAATACCCATTAGGTTCCCAGGAGATGCCTTACATTAATTGTTTAGTGAAAGCACCCTTAGGCTATCGCTGGGGAAGAACATTAAATGCATAAAAAGAGAAGTTGACAGAGATCCCTGTAGAACAAGATACATCTCCTGGCTTAAAACTTCTCCAGGAAGAATCCTGCGAGTCGCTGCTCAAAATGGTCATTTTTGGGGCTATTTTTTCCACGTGCTCCTGCCAGCACAGAGAGAATTAATCTGAAAGGAAAGCGAAGGCTGCATCAGCAGAGAGTCTTCAAAAAGTGATTTTGAAAAGCCAAGCTGGGGGTGGTAAACCCTGCAATTTAAAAAGGGCATTGCTGGGCATTGTTTTGGATCTGAGGTGTCTGTCTGGCTTGTGGAGATAACAACGAGGAAAAAGAGTTGGAGAGCAGAGAAAGTGCACAACTAATGCTACAGATGAAAGGGAAACTAAGAGAAAAAGAAAGATGGTCAGGAGAGAGGAGAAGGAAAACGGAGAGAGAAAGGAGGGATGGGATGCTTGAATGAGCAATGATTTCAGAAAGGTTGTAGCTGAAATGCCAGTGAGCAGTCCAGTTCAGAGGGGAAGGGGAATGATTTTAGCAGCCAGGCACATCCTGTGCCCCTGTCTGCTGTGCCCTTCCTGCCACGTCCCCTTAACACTGATCTCTTTTCTAATATCGACAGCTGATTGATCTCCTCTTGGTTACACATCTAATATCATTTAATCTATTTCACTGTACTTTGTATTTAAGTCACCTCTGGAACGACCCTATATTCTATCCTGATTTTTTTTTTTTTTTTAACCTCAGAAAACCTGATTTTGGGTTTTGGTACTGCTGCCAAAGCACCACAAGAGGGGGCACTAGTTAAACAAGACGCAAGAAAGGAATTTTTACTTTTCCAGTTTTTTTTTCCTTTTGTCACTCATAAATACAGGGGGGAAAAAAAATTCGCTTTCCCTCCTGCACTAGAGTATTAGTGCAATTATTACGTTGAGAATATTTATTCCTATTGGGATAATTAATGGAAGAGTAGCTACCATAAAGACTTATTGTAAAAAGGGACACAGAAGACTGGCTGTCATCAAAAGTAATTAGCAAAACAAAATTAAGCTTTTGTTCACAACCCCCTTAAGAAAAACCTAAGAGGGCAATAAAACATTCTTTATTTTGGGCTGAGTTTTCACATATGTTTATGTAACCAACGTTTGAAGGCACGAGGCTCCGGGATAATGAGATGTGTCCCTATTTTGAACTGCCAGTGCCTTGCAGTCTATGTAGTCATTTGTGTTTATAAAAAGGGTCAAAAAAGTATGTGAATCCAAGTTTTATTTCTATTTGGCACTCATTTTGTGCCGGTGCAAATGCCTGCAAGGCTGTAGAAATCAAGGGTGTGTACTCTATGCTTTCTATTATCTGCCTATCTGAGGGACTTGCATGTCTGTGTAAAACCTATAAACTCCCCAGTCTGCTCGGGATTTTTCTCCAAACATCCCAAGAAGGTAGGAAGCATCTTTATATCTAGTTTTGTATTTGGGGAGCTAAGGCAACCAAGGTCTGAAATCACAAAGATCTTCAATTCCCCCTGGAATCACTGGAATTCAGGCAATCCTTTAATGTAAGTACATAAATAAGAAGACAAGGTATTTTGCCCCAAACTACTGGAGAGATCAAGAAGCTGAAATGAGAGATCCACAGTGCTAAACTGGAAGATTGAATTCTGTCCCTGGAATCAAAATAACTGCCCCTAAACTGCCTCTGATCTAACTTGTGCCAGCTTTGCCAAAGTGCAGCTCTCCAGATCCATGACCGAGGCACAGGACTCTCACATTCCCAAGTAATGGATGTATTTAGTGGTGTTCTTCTTAACAGGAGATGTGAGGACACTCAAAACTCATTTTCTGGGCTCTTCCAAGATTCTATGACTTTTCTCCACTGAAGTTGCCAAATCTGGCTAAATACAGCACTTCAGACTTAATTACATCACAGCAAACTCCCTGGGGCGTGATCCCACGAGTTCACCCATGTTAAGGATTTGGGCTAAATGAGGACAGCAGCTCAGGGAAGGGGGTGTTCTGTTTCCAGGTATTGGACTTTGTCCACAGTCTGCCCAGCACAGAAATATCAAGCACCACTAAAACAATTTCTATTTTGGTTTACTGCAGAAAACCAACAGGCTGTGGAATGGGAAACCATCCCACATGATGCATCCCATCTCCAGCCATGCTGAGCACACTGATGAACCCTCTTCAGTGCCTGTACTGGGGAGTCTCATACATTCCTCATGGCTGGATTAAAATAAGTTTGCAAAAATGGAAAATATCTCTCAGGAAGAGGCACTAAGCAGACAAAAAAGAAAGGCAAGTCTTTTCATTTTTAGCTTAGACCTTAAACTGTTCTGAGTATGTTAAAATGCAGTTAAGAGATTGTTTCAGAGGCAGTTTGAGTTGGATTTACTGCTCATTGCAATGGAAAGGATTGGTTTCCTTTCTCATCCACCTTGAGCCAGGCTTATTGTACATCACACAAGGAGGACATCAGCCTGTCTGAGAGAGTCCAGAGGAGACCTCCAAATTGGTCAGAGGGGTGGAGCAGCTCTGGCAATGAGGAAAGGCTGAGAGAATTGGGATTGTTCAGCCCGGAAAAGAGAAGACTTTGAGGTGACCTAATTTGGCCTCCCAGTACCTGAAGGGACCCCAGAAGAAAGATGGAGAGAGGCTCTTTACAAGGGCTTGGAGTGACAGGACAAGGGTGAACAGCTTCAAATTGAAAGAGATCAGGTTTTGATTAGATATTGGGAAGAAATTCTCCCCTGTGAGGGTTGTGAGGGCTGGCACAGGCTGTCCAGAGAAACTGTGGCTGGGCCATGCCTGGAAATGTCCAAGGCCAGGCTGGACAGGGCTTGGAGCAACCTGGGACAGTGGAAGGTGTCCCTGCCCACAGCAGAGGGTGGGATTGGATTATTGTTAAGATCCCTTCCACCCTAACTGGTTTTTGTTTCTGTGATTCTATAAAACACATCTGTGTTAGTCAGTCAGAGAACACAGTTTCTTAAAAGTCTCCCTTGGAAAAGCACACAATGTTCCTACCTAGAATTATCAGAGTCATCAGCTGGAATATGGAGAACAGACCTTCTTTCTATGAGTGCACAGGGTGTCCCCATTCCTGCCCTCCCAGTCAACCTAAGCACCAGTTTGTGTACTGGCATTTCTGGAAGGAGGTGATTTGACAGACAAATCAGTCATCAAGGTGCTGTCAGCTGAAATTTCTAGAAGGCCTTGATTCTACACCAGGAGAGGCTACAGGACATTTATCATGACAAGCTGCATTGTCCAGCAGACACTTTTTTAACAGTGCCAGCAGCTGAGCAAATCAGGGAGCCCCACTCTGTCAGATTCATGGCCTGTGGAAGATCCATAAGAAAATCCACTTGGAAGAGCTGCATATGCATCAGGCTTAGTGTGAAAACCATCCCAGTGAAAAGGAGTGGATATGATCATGCAAAGGAATCTTTGGCATGGATAAGAAAAAGAGTGTGTTACTATGATATTTGAGCAAAGACATTATTGGTGTAAAATGCAGTCTAGAGCTACAGCTTATCTTGTGGCTGATGTCCTGGATTATTTCCCAGAGTATAAAAGCACAGGAATCCACATCAGAGCAAAAGTCCACTTAATTTGCTGTCCTGCCTCTGAGAGGTTTAACAGGAGCACATAGAGAAATGAACAATTTTCCCTGACTTTTCTGTCAAGATTCTGGGACATCTCTTGCCTGGGATGTTGAGAGACAAGTTATAATGATTCATCTAATGTACTTTTTTCATTAATTCATCTGATCACTTTTCCAATCCACTCAGCATTTGGACTTCACAGCACACTGAGATGAGGATTTACAGTTTATGGCAAATGCAATGAGTTTTTTTTTTTTTTTTTCTTTAAAACTTATTACCAGGGAAATTTGTTTCCTGTCATCTAGATCTGCATGTTAGAAGAAAAAAATGAATATTTTTTTTTCTGTTCACTTCCTCCACGTCAGTCATAGTTTTATCTAATTTTGGCATGTGAGAGGGGACAGCTCAGAATGGGTTTGTGTTAATTGCTTCTCTCCTCTGTGGTATAATGTGTTTGTCTCTGCATTCCAACATTCAGTAGCCTGGACTAAAACAATCCCAGCTGGCCTAGGCTGCTGCCTGGAACTCCTGTGCAGATGGACACTGCAGCCTGAGTGATCCTATGGAATAAATCCTGTTGGATCTATAGAATTGGTCTCACTGCTTACACACAGGGGGAAGGTGCAAAAGGCTCCACTGTATAAAAGATACCTCAGATCCACTGGATTTCAGTGGCTCATTCAAAGTGTGCACAGTTTGTGATTCCCAATTTGTGTGGCTGGAGAAGGAGTCACACTTCAGTCTCTGGAAAAACTCACCAGTTTGGAAATCGGAAAGGAGAAGCAAAACTGCTCTATAAGGAATCATTCTCACCTCCTCAAGTGGGGACAAGAAAATGCTCGAGGGTAGGAAATGTGGGGGAAAGGAAATTTATGATGTTAAAGATGGTCCCTGGAGTATTTCTGTGTTAGTCACAATTTAGTATGTCTGGGATAAATTTGGACATGTGATGTCTGTGTGAGAAAAGTCACCTGAGAGTGTCTTTATAGTCCAGAGAAAGAAAGATGCTCTTCCAGGAGGGATCAGAGGAATCACACTTAGAGTGTCTACTTCATCTATGGAAATCCTGGATTTAGTCCCTGCTTCTCCAGGAGGGAATTTGTCCAACACCTCCTTGTTTGTCCAACCAAAAGCAGGAGAAGCCCAGGTAGGGAGGAGGCAGGAGGAGGTGTGATAATATTTTGGGCACAATCCAGCCTGAGAGATGTGCTCTAGGAACACCTACTGCAGCAAGATCCTCCAATGAGACAGATGGAAGGCAGTTTAACTTATGGATCCCAAAAGCCATAGGGCATTGACTGGTTGATTTCCATCAAGACTGAGACCCTTTGTGGCACCACCACAATTAGGCAACGAGAAAAATTACTGCACAATATTGGGAAGGTGGTCCAGTTAATTTAATTTTTTTCCTCTAGGGATACAGGCACCTGAATTTCATACACATCACCAGCAGAAACTTCTTCCTGCCATCTACTTTTCCTCTCTCTCTTCAGGTAAGAGCTTAACCCCAGCAGTAACCACAGAGTTTTTCCTTCTGGAAGATGGCTATCAGTTTTAGACCAAAAAGAGTACTTGAATTCCTTTTTTTTATTTTTCTTTGAGCAGACTGAAAACACAGTTGTTTTCCTCTTAATAAGTGATCTAATGATTGCTACCCCTGTGCAGAAAGAAAACAGACAGGATTCTACATCAGGAGAGGATCCCAAACAGCCTTTCCACCATTTCATGGGATTGCTCCAATCGGGAGAATTCTCAGAGGGGACCATCCCCATTTCTGAAGGTTATTACTGAACACTTGAGAATGAAAATGTCCCCAAGCCCTAAGGTGCCCCAAAGCCTGATTCCCAGAAAGGGGACAGAAATGAGGTGATGGACCCTTCTCCCAGGAGTGTCCCATGACTGTGACCACAGCAGAATTTCTAATATATGGAGTAATTGTTCTGAGGACTAGAACTGTTGCCATTAGTATATAGATCTTTTTAGAGAGAACAATCCCTACTCTGTTAAACACTTATTCTAAATTAGGTAGGGGTAACTGAGCTCCTAACAGGAGCACAGGTATTTTGGATTTTTTTCCTAATGCACCATGAAAATCTTAATGACCATGGAGTTTCTGGACCAGTCTGGTGATTTAATACTGACTTACCAGTAAATACAGAGCTTGGATAAGTGAGAGGTTCTTCTTCATCAACCACTGTTCCAGCTGTACAATTTTGATCGCCTCCACACCACAGAGAGCATCTGTCACTTCCTCCTGCCAGGATATATTTCTACTTTAGGGTTAAAGCATGTAAAGGCAGAAGATTAAAAATGGACATTGTTCTGGCATTTGAAAGGGTGGAAGTTTTTCATGTCAAGGCACATTATCTCAGTTTCCAGCCATGTAGTGATAAATGTTTTTTGACTCATTCCTCTGATGACATTTCCTCCTCTGCAATGTGGAGAGCTCACATTCTCACAATATTGGCTTAAACTAATCCCATTGACTCACCTCTAATTTTTCTGAAGGTTTCTTTTTTTTTTTTCAGAGACTGAAAATAAAAGAAATATTAAAGAGCTCTAATCTAAATTGGTTTCAAGACTATGGTTTGATCACAAGCACAAGTCAAACCAGTCTGAGTCCATGAAACTAATTAAGGGAAAATTTCCTTCAGTAACAGTTCTGGAGCAATTGCATTTCCTTACCCTGAACTGCCAGTTGTTTGGCTGAGTGATCAGGTAAATCTGAACAACACTGGATGAAAGCTTTGGGTTTTTTCAGACTTCTTTTGCATTTAGAACTATTTTCTTGGTATCCTGATTCTGATATTTCTGGAGTTTCGTGATGTCACAGTGAAGACATGAGAGCTGGTGACTAGAATGGAATTTTCCCATTGAAAACTGCCTTAGATTACCCTAAATCCACTGTGAAAACAAACCCTTTGTCCAGGACAGTGAAGTTTGTTTTAGCTCCTAATGAGGCTGGAAGAGACACTTCACTGGGATTTAACCAATGTGTACAACTCTGTGATGGAGATCAGACTCTCCAGGATTTAAACACTGATGTAACAAAGGAAAAAGTAACACACAGAGCCACATTTACAAGGAGGAACTTTGCAAAATATCCACTTGTTTTCATTGGAAAGCCCCCTGTTGACACTTTGGAGGACCCATTTTTCTAAGGCAATGCTTGTGTTGAAGTGTAAACTAATTTTTACTATTGAACAACCACTTAAAATGATCCTGGGAGAGCCAGGATCCACAGGGCTGAGACCAGTGTACCCCATTCCCACCTGGATGTGGCTTCTTTCATCCCAATATTAGGCCTATCTTCCAACAACAGGTGCTTCTGGTTTCCATGGCCACAATTCCAGATCTTGCTCTCCAAGAACACCAGTCCCCTGGACAACAGGTTGAGGATTCACCTCACCAAATTAAATTACAGCACAGAAATAATGATCTGCAGGGCTCAAAGAAATAAGAACTCTGGTTTGTTACAGGTTACATCTTAACTCAGGTGTCTAAAAGGAGAGAACCAGACTGAACTTTGCTACCAAGTATGTTTTCTGCCTTTTATCTGCACTAAAAACATCCTGGCTCTCAGATCAGTAGAAGCTTTTAGGATTCAATCTGCTGCCTAAAGAAAAAGAGAGAGGGAGGAAACAGTTGGGTTTATGTGGTATTACATACATTTGGCTGCATTTTCATATTGATTGTATATATAAAAAAGGGGAAAAGTAAATAAACATGAGGAGGATAATGTCCCAAACGGAGTTTTATCACAAGTGCCTCCTGCTGGGATTGGAGAGGAAAGCTTCCCCTTGAGGGGACAGAATAATATCATTTTAGTTATGGCCATATTCTTCGTTTGGAACCTCCTCATCAGCATGTCAATGCATGTTATTCACTGCTTGGAGAGACAATAAAATCAGAGGGCCCATCTTCAGCGAGGAGCACGGATGTTCCCAACATTTACACTACAGAGACCTTGGCCCTTAATAAAACCTGCATCCAGGAGCGAAGTTATCAAATGGAGTTGTGCTCATTTCCTTTTATACCCAAGGAAGGGGCACAATATATCTTTACCAGCAGCTGGGAAATTAATGCTACGACTAAAATGACATTCCGTGTCTCAATGAATGATTTCCTGTGGGGTTTGGAGAGTGGCTGTGACGGGGAGAGGTGTGATAATGGATCCAAGTCCATAATGCATTTATCCCCAGGTGCACTTGCTCAATCTGTTCATTGTGCAGCATTTTTTTGGGGGCTTACCGGGACTTTTAAGAGTTTTATTTTGCTGCACTGAGGCAAATGGTTAAGGATTCGCTTTAAAAATGTAGGAAAGGGGAGGTTTCTGTGCTTGTGAGGTTTTGTGGAAGGAAACTGGGTTTCTTTGCCGCTCTCACAAAGGAAATAAATGATATTTTTTAACAGCAGTGCAAAACAGAACTGTGCTACCTTTTCTTTTAACACAGGGAAATTGAGGCACAGCACAGGAAACCTTCATAGGCAGATAATGGTGGCTCAAGCCCAGCTCCTTTCCTGTGCCATTCCTCTCCTGCAATGGGAGCAGCACTGCAGGAAACACTTTTCCCTTCACAGCACAAGTGCAAGCAATTTCTAAGCATGTTATGTATTAAGGTTCACTTATATTAATAATTGAGAAAGTGCTACTACATGATTAATAAATATGATAAGCATGTTACAGTCCCAAGTAAAAATCTCTCAAAGAGGACACGAAGAGCTGCAGCAGCTCTTTTAGGCAGTAAGTTCACTCACTCAGGAGTTTACCCCATTAGACTGTTAAGGAATCTGTATGGAGGAATTAAGCACTTTTGCAAACAGCTCCTTAAAAATGGAACTGGAATGAAGTGGTCTGGTTTGAGATGAAGTAAAATAAGCAGAGAGACTTGGGGTGAAATAGAGAGAATGTTAATGACACACAACTGGCTGGTGGAATATTGTTGGTTGGAGATGACTGTGGGGGAAAAAATAAGGTGTCTTAAGGTTTATTTTGTCTTTGTTAAGGGGGAAAACTCACTTGTTTTTCTTTTATGTTATTTAAGGAAGATTATTGCTAGTGCCATGACTTGATCACTTATCTCTTCAGTAATTTTAGTAAATAATGTTAGTGCACTGTTATCATAAATGCACACACATTAGATATCATCTAACCTCACCCGTGGAAGTGTCCAAGGCCAGGTTGGATGGGGCTTGGAGCAACCTGAGCTAGTGGAAAGTGTCCCTGACCATGGCAGAGGGGTGAAATGAGATGATTTCTCATTTCTCAAGTAATTCTATGATTCTGTGATTCTATATTGCAAAACTATTACCATCCTGTATTTTTAGTGCTATTGTACCTCTGAAAGCTGGGATGTAAAATTTCTGGGCAGGGAAAGCTCGGGTTGTTCTGGAAAGCCCTGTACATAAGCACCACATCTACACATTTTTAAACACTTCCAGGGATGATCCCTGCACACTCTGGTTCAAAGCCTGACCATCCTTTCAGAGAGGAAATTTTTCCTAATTTCCAATCTAAATTCCCCCTGGTACTTCTTGAGGCCATTGCTGCCATTTATTCTTGTCCCATCACTTGTTAGNTATCCTGTATTTTTAGTGCTATTGTACCTCTGAAAGCTGGGATGTAAAATTTCTGGGCAGGGAAAGCTCGGGTTGTTCTGGAAAGCCCTGTACATAAGCACCACATCTACACATTTTTAAACACTTCCAGGGATGATCCCTGCACACTCTGTTTCAAAGCCTGACCATCCTTTCAGAGAGGAAATTTTTCCTAATTTCCAATCTAAATTCCCCCTGGTACTTCTTGAGGCCATTGCTGCCATTTATTCTTGTCCCATCACTTGTTAGTTGGGAGGAGAGACTGACTCCCACCTGGCTACAACCTCCTTTCAGGGAGTTGCAGAGAGCAGCAAGGTCCCTCCTGAGCCTCATTTTCTCCAGGCTAAGCACCTCCAGCTCCATCAGCCACAAGAGTCTGCTCTTCAGCTCTCAGCCCATTGGGCTGCCTTGGTCCTGGCATGTGCTGTCTCACTTGTTAATGAAAACTCCCCTCCTTTGCCTCAAAATCCCACCGTGGTCCATGTGCTTTCCCAGCAGGAGATTTTGTGGCACTGATCTAGGACAGCAGATGCTGAACGGGTAAAACCAAAGGCTCCTTCAGGAATTTCGGAATAAATTCATCACTGTGAGGGTGGTGAGGCCCTGGCACAGGGTGCCCAGAGAAGCTGTGGCTGCCCCTGGATCTCTGGAAGTGTCCAAGGCCAGGTCAGACAGGGCTTGGAGCAACCTGGGATAGTGGAAGGTGTCCCTGCCCATGGCAGGGGGGTGGAATGAGATGATCTTTAAGGTCCCAAACCATTCTATGAATTTATGATACTTCTGATCTCCCAAAATGCCATGGAATTGGTTGGGAAAGTTCATTCTAAAAAAGCAATGCACAGCAGAGTTCCCTGTTACCCTAAGTACAGTCTGAGTCACTTTCTAGAAGGCTGAGCAACTCCAAAAATCCAGCAAAGGGAGCAGCACGTGTTTCTACCCCTAAACCTGCAGGAAAAAAAAATGCTTTTTACAGGGGAAAAAAGCATCCTCAATTATCCAACACAAGACAACTTTCCAAATCCAGCTCACCTAAGCTATTTTTTTCCCCCCTCTCTCCTTCCACGAGCCAAATGAATGCTGCAAGCAGGCACAGCGCTAATGGTCTTTCCTCCCGCGTCTCTTCCCCGTGCTCCCCTAACCGAAGGCAGAACCGCCGAGGCTCCAGGAGCCTCTTCATGCCATCACTTCACAGGCTGGAAGGTGACAGCTTCGCCAGGGACTAATGCAGGGCGACATAATTGAATGTGGCCTGCAGCAAAGCAGCTGCCTGGAGCCACTGTTGATTGTAGCTGTCATCAGGTGGAGTTGGCTGCCGAAAATTACGGTCCGGAGGAATGCGGCTGCGGCTCGGCGCTGATGGCTTATTTACCCCTGCCCCTCCAACAGGTCTGTGGTTAATAATTGTCACCATCACACTCCTGAGCGAGCACAGATGCTCAAGCTCGGGATCATCAATAATCTCACCCGGCAACCTGGCCTTGGAAATTAAACAATGGCCCCGGTATTCCCATTTTCTGGAGGTATATTGAGTGTTTCAGCTTGTCAACCTCCTTTTTTATGATTTTCTTTTTTATTATTTTTTTTCCAGTGGAAAACCTTAAATTATTTTAAAGATATTTCCTATGTCTGTTTATTTAACTGTCACAGGATGTGGGAGAAATATAATCTGCTAAATTAGGCATGAAAAACTGTACACAAGGAAAAGGCTCCCTGATTTCTGCCTTGAAAAAGAAGAGGCTTTAATTACAAATTCAGATGAAGAAGCAATCACATCTTCCATTTATCCAGCTTTTTTTCATTTCAAAGGATCTCACCACACTGAACAAGCAATAGGTTTAATCTTTTCTCCTTTATTTGGGGATTGTGAAGTGCAGAAGGAGTATCACAGTATTTCATATGAACAAGGCTGCAGGATTTCTCTTGTAGATGCAGTAAGTAATGCATATCTCAGATAACACTGATCTTTGCTCCTTAAATCCTGCCCAAACTCTCAGTGGAAAAATAAACAAGCCCCAAGATAAACTTGATACATTTTTTTGATTGCTATTATTCCTAACAGATTATAAATTGCTTGTGCATTATTTAAATACAGTATACAAAATATAGTATACACAGTACCATACATCAAATAGAACATTTAAAATATTTAGGGTATCATATTTACATTAAAATATAAAATACAAACCCTGGACTGTATTAAAATACATAGAGACTAACGAAGACAATTATTATGCAGTTGTGCTGATAAAATATTACTCAAGCTTAAAAAGAGTAATCTTACTTTAATTACTTGTCATTTGCAGTTCTAAAATAAATCACATTGGTGTCAGTGGCTTTTAGACATCCCGTTCTCCCACATCAGTTGGCAACTAAGGAAGTTCAGGTGCATCAAAGAACTCAAAGTGGGTTGATCAATGAAAAAGATGGGGTGTTGGAGAAAAGAAATTAAAAGAGGAATGATCAGGCTGCAGCTACTGGATGGTTTGATTTGGTTGCCTTGCTGTTTGTACCTGCTTGGATTCCCAGGATTTTGGCTTGCTGGGGATGATAGCAACATCTGCACTAAAACATTGCACACATATCCCTTGCTGGGAGTGCTGCATCACTTTGGACGACTCCACGAGGCAACTAAGGGCCTGTGGCACCCACTGCACCCCAGACCAGCCCCACTGCAGGCTCAGGAGGTCCCAAAAGGCTCTACAAGCTGCAGTTCAGCTTGCAGAGAGCTCTTCCTGAGTTCTGGGCCTTATCTGGGTTTGGATGACCTCAGGTTTGCAAACATCCATGTCCCCAGCTGTGCTGTGGTGGGGGTCAGTGAGATGGCAGTTAGGCCTGGTATTAAAATTATTAGGCTTGTTGTTTCCAGTTTCCAGCCATGACTACATTATGGATGCTCCTTTGATTTGCTGCTAAAGGAACTGGGAATTACATTTTCTCCTTTGTCCTGATCCTGAACGTCACCTGAACTGCTGCACATAAAAAATAACTCTGGTAGGCAACTGATGCACAATAAAAAAATGTCTCCACTGTGCTTATCCTGCCCATGAACATCCTGAATGAAAGCTGTGGCTTTCTCGGATTGTCCTTATGGTGGTTTCACAGCAATGTAACTTTAATGACTTCAGCAGAGTTGCTGCTGATAGATGCCCTCACGAGGAATCAGATCACTCTTCTGCAGGGCTCCTCTGCTGCAGACAGAAACAAAAGGTATTTCTTTCCAAACCTCAGCTACCGAACTTGGTTGAGAAATAATTTTCCCCTTCCTTGACAGAGCTGGATCTGCTCTTTATGAAAAGCAAGTGAAATATTTCTCCCTCTCCTTGTCAGAACTAGACCTGCTGGTTTTTTTTTTTTTTTTTTGCAAAGCAAGAATTAATTATACAAGGTTTAGCCACAAACATCTGTTTTTTCTGCTTTAAATAAACATGTCCCTTCGTCTGGTTCTGAGGGTTCTGGGGGAAGGGAAAAGCTGTGCTCTGCAGAATATCACCGTGGGTTAACACGAGTGGTCTGATCATCTTGTCAGGGATGGCTCCCTACCTTACCCAAAACATCAGCAAACAATATTCTCATAAACAGTAAAGAAAAAATATGTATTTTTAGTAGGAGATCATGATGTCAGCTCAGCTGTCTGCTTGGATTTAGATTTTGGGAGCTTGCAAGAGGATTAAAACCACTTGTTTCTTTTCTTTCTCTCTTTCCAAAGTTTTTCCCTCCCCTTTCTTTCTTTTCTCTCTCTCTCTATTTTTTTTTTTTTTTAACTTGTCACTGCAATAAAGTTGGCTGTGGCTCTGGGGAGTCCTCTGTAAAGTACAACGCCCTGGGCTATGGGAGATGGAGCCCTCAATAACTGATATGAAAGGTCCTTAATTAAGCACTTAGCATTTCAAGGCAGCTATCACGGGTAGCCCACAGCCCGAGCTGGCAGTCCGTCACCACCGATAGGCCACCTACATCACTAACATGACTTGAGTCGAGTCTTTTGTACTTGAGGCGAGGAGCCCCGAGGCACAGGCTGATCTGGTGACCCTCCCAGATCCACTTTCCCTGCCGGAAGGAACTGGATATCGGATGTGACAACACCGCAGACGGGAACGTGGGGTGGTTTTTTGTTGGTTTTTTTTCCATCCCCCCCTCCCCTGAAGAGCAGGGATTGAGGAGAACGTCAGAGTTGACAGTGGCACTTTCTTGGCTCTCTGCGTTGGCATGAATATGACCAAACCAAATGAATGAATAATTATGAATGTATTATGAAAACAGAAGGGAAAATCCTGTTGCTGTTGTGCATGCAATTATTTCGCCGATTGGGAAGTTAACTAGAGAAGAAAAGTGCTCGTCCCCCCCCCCCCCAGCACCTCCCTCCTTCCTTTGTAATCTGCTGGACACCAGAGCACAAGTGATTCAGGTGAAGTTAATCTTTGTATTAGGGAGAGGGGGAAGACTTTGGTGGCATTAAAGTGGAAAGGGTTAATGGAATGAACTATAGATTAAATTGTAAAGCAATCAAAGAAAACCAAACACTTTATAGCAGACAACCATCTTCTGGTGTTTGGGTCTGTGTCAAGCCATGGATGTGGAAAATTAAAGCCATACTGAGAAGGGAAATGAACCATGTCTAATACATCCCCAGCAATAAAATGTTTTCACTAGGACTGTAAAACTGTGGCTTACATTAGGAAAAAGAAAATCAAACTATATGTCAATTCCACATCATGGGACATGAAGTGTCCACAAAAATTTATATTACTATTTAGAAGTGTTTCATTCTGGTGTTTTATTGTGATTGGATGCGCCCTTCTCAGTATCTTTTGACTGGTATGAAAATGATTTGAACTACTTTTTTAGCATTTATTTTACATCTATTACCTGTTCTATTACTTTTTATTATTTTATTGTGCTTGTGTAGAGGATTTTGCACAGTTTTCATTATAATGTAACATTAAGTCAATTTATTTGTGTATTACACGCTGTATAATTGCACCTTTTTTTGTGGAACAATTTGGATTTCATTATCCAACAAATCAGCAGTGTTACATTTTGAAAAGCTCTTGTTAGAAATCAAGTGCATTTTCCAAGTAAGACAACAGAGGTCAAGTTTGCACCAAGAAGGGAGCAGAAGATTCCATCCCTAAAACACTTTCAAAGATGAGAAAGGTCATGGGGGAAAGAGAAATCCTCATTTCTTGGAGAAATGGTCTGATTTATATAATCCAGATCAATGGAGATCAATGTTTGTAAGAAAGGAAATAGTGTGGAACTTGGTGGTCTGACACAAGTTTGAAGGGGACCAGATCAAGGCAAAACCAAAAATGGGTGCAAGGAACGTGTCAAATGGAACAGCATTTTTTGTTTCATATTCTTCCATATCGTTCTGTTCCTTAACTTACAAGTGCCATAAAGAGTCTAACTGATGTAGGCAAAGCAGAGTGTACATCTGTTTGTGCAGATCTGCTCTGCTATCATTTATCAGGCTGAAACCCTTCATGAGAGGTGACAGAGCAGCGACTGCAGCTCTCTCAAAGGTGAACTGACAGCCCCTCTGAAAAAGAAATTCAAAATAACATTTGAAACAGCACACCAGCAATGAGAAGAGATGTGACGATACAAACCTTCACTTTTATTTAACTGGAAGGAGTTGCTGTGTGGATCCCACAGTTCTTTGGTAGTTTCAGCCTCAGTCACAAAAGTTAAAATTAGCTTACAAGTAAATAAATAGGCAGGTTATACCCTGAAATCCTCAAGTTATGAAGAAACCTTTATCACTTCTGAGTCTCCAATGTCATCCAGCTGTCCTGACACAAGGGATCCACCAGTTTTCAGAGGTGCATAACTTCATAGAATTATGGAATCATTAATGTTGGAAAAGACCTCTGGAATTATCAACTCCAGCTGTCAACCCAGCACCACCACCATGTTCACCACTAAGCCATAAGTGCCTGAACACTTCCTTGGGATGGTAATTCCACCCCTTCCCTGGGCAAACTGTTCTAAATGTCCTTCCTTCTTTTTCTTTTCTGTTTATCAGGGCCTGTTAATTAAAAATATTAATTACAGATGAGGGTGTGCCTATTGATAAGATGTTTGTGTCTTTACAGTGGTGAGCTGAACCCACCTACAGTATCACTTGAACTTCCATCAGTGAGCCCTCCAGGACTTCCAGTTATGAGGGAAACAATGGCAATAATCTGCTTTTAGTGCTTTACATGTTGTCAGCTTTTATGTGGCATTGAAATCCCCTAAACCAAAATGTATGCAGAAAAAAGAAATGGAATGGTATTCTGTAAATGCAATTTTTTTTTCCTCATATTGAAACTATTTTGCTGTTGATAGATTTATTCCTCAGGAATAATGTTCTGATAGACCTTGTGCTCTGTACTGAAATTCCTTAAGGAAGATGTGAGTGAAAGCCAAACAGATTTAGATCCTTTTTCAAATATAACACTTCTTCAACAAATCCTCAAGTTCACTCTTGAGCTGTGGTTTAAAGTCTTCACCTACTTCATGGTAGCAGATGAATCAGAAAAAAAAAAAAAGTGGAGTATTTCAGTTACTAATAACACCTTTTAACTCAGTCTTTTAATTCTTTTCCATCACAACTGGCTCAGAAGCTCTTCTACAGAAAGCCTTGTTTACTCCTGCCTTCCACTCCAGCCACACACCAAATCACAATGTATTTCAACACCTCTCAAAGATGAAGTAGAGCATACCAACAGAACATTGTGGAAGACTGCCCAGGCACTAATATTTTTTTTTTCCCATTTCTAATGTCTGCAATTCAGGCTCTGGACTTTTTGTGAGTGTGTAGGTGCTGTATGTTTGAATATTCTACCATTCAAGGCTCCAATATTGAAAGCATCACATATTTAACACCCATAATTATTGAGGTGATTTGTAGAGCTTTATGGAAGTGATTTTTCCACATTCCATGAGACTGATTCTAGGGATGTGATCATCCCCCTGTACTTGGCATTGGGGAGGTGCATGTCAAATATTGTGTTTGGTTTTGGGCCCCCTGCTGCAAGTAGGACACTGGGATGCTGGATCATGTCCAGAGAAGGGCAATTGAGATTTTTTCCAACCTAAGTGATACTATGACAATGGAATTCTCCCCATTCTACAGTAATTTGCTTTATTTTTGGTGAGTATTAAAGTCTTTTATGAGCTGAGAAGGTCCCAACACCCTCCACACACACGTAAGTTCCATACCCAACTCCAGTACAATGCTAATAAATGCTTGGATGTGTGTCTGAAAAAAATATTCAACTCCTGCTCCCAGACAGAGGTGAGTGAAAACCTTTACTTCTTTCAGGTAGATGGTCACAAATTGTAATCAGTGGAGTAATGAACTCCATCACTTCAAAATATTGTCATAAATGGAGTTAACAGCCGGGTGGGTGAGGATCCACTGTGAAAAGTTTTCTCTCAGTTGCTCAGTTTCTCACAAATTTTGAAATCCAGCAATGAAATCCAACAGTAAATAACCCTGAGAATTTTGGCTTTTTCTTTTCCTTGACTCAATTTCCACGTGTAAAAGGGTAATGGAGCTTTTCTGTGGCTGCTCTTGAATAGTCAATATATTTTGCTGTTCAACTGTGATCCTAAGGAAAGGGAAAGTTTGGGTTTTTTTTTTTTTGAGGGCAAGTGTCTTTTCCATGGAAAATTATTTCAATGGTAAGGAAATTGCTTCAAAATGCATTTTTGTTATTATTTTTAACACTTCTAAATGCTTATAAATGCATCCTAAGTCCCATGGAAGGTTTAATTAATTCCAATCAACAGGAACAACCCTGAACCTCAGAAGAGAGGAGCAATCCACCAAAAATGTTCTAGAAGAGTGCAACAATGGCCCACATGTTCAGCACAGAGTGAATAGTCTGGCAACTAAGAATTTAGATAAAATTTCCAGAGAGTTAATCTCTTGTCTGGAAATAAAATAAAATACGAAAATTTTCCAGCGTGACCGATAGAAAAAAATTGTCTTAGTACTGCAATGATAAGAACAAACTTTAACCTGAACTTCTAAATGGGAGGCACAAATCAGGAGCACAATAATAAAATGAGAAGAGGGAATAACATGCCTAACTTCTGTCCCCAGTGCTGGACAAAAATGTGGAAATATCCTTAAATGACAGAACCCAGCATTTCTCAATTGTTGTCAAAGTAACAAGCCTGTCATATAACAGCTCCCAGAAAGTGCAATCTCCTTTATTTTTTAATAGTCTTGGTTCATGAAACATTCCTTTTGCTTTCTCCACACCTTGAGTAAGTATTTATGACCATAAATACTCAGGCTCTTTAATGGGCATTTGTACGAGATGCAGTGGAATCACCCCCAGAGATCTCCCATTATCTTTACCCAGTATTTTTCCTCCCTGCTCATCCATTCCTGCTCTATATTTATCTCAGAAAAGCATCTTGAGTCCCAAAGAAGTGTTTGATAATAAGAATTCATAAGCAATGACTTATGCATAAGCAACGACCTATTTACATGCAATTGATTCTGTGGGGAGAGGGAGGCTGAACGTTGGATGACAAACTGCACGACACATCCAAGACCCTTTTCATTTACATACCTAATCTGGGGATGGATTCTGCCCACTGAAATTCAGTTTGTTCCCTCTCTGCTGTCTCCTGCCCTGCTCCCTAGAGCAGGGCTCTTGAAAAGTCCTTAACTGGGCACACCCCTGATCCAGTAAATCAAAAAAACCATTCCTATGAAGGCAGGGCATTCCTTTCCTTGCAGTGCAGTAGGATTTGTGGTTTTTTTTGTGGTTATATTTAAAAGAATAAAAAGTAATGATACAAATGTTTCTGAGTTTCTTTTCTAAGAAAGGAGTTAAGGTGATGTTAGATGTGCTGCACAGTCCTTGACTAAAAGTTCAGGTGTGCCTGTAGCAGCAACTAAATCAACAAACCCCATTTCTGCCCCAAAGTCCCCAGTTTCTCATTAGGTGGTTACAAAGGTGAAGGAGAAAATAGCCCAAAACTGCTGTGACAAAGGAAATTAGTGTAGCAAAAGCTCAAATAAAGGAGAAGTGGGTTTTCTCAATGCAGGGGTTTATAATGATGATTATTTTATTTTATTGTTTGCTGGGGAGAGTCAGAGTTTTGAACAGCACTGGCACGTAGCTATTTCCTCTCTTGTGAGAAAGATGGGAGATGACATGTCAGTGCAATTCTTTGTCAGAAATATACATCTGCATGAAGAGAGTAGAGTTAAAAATTTAATCTGCAAAGCTATTTAGAGAGTGGATAGGCCTTGACAGGCCTCCCAAATGTATTAAAAGAACAAGAACAGCAGAGTTATGGAAAAAAAAAGCTGTTGCAAGCAAACAGAATGAAACTAAGCTTTCTTGACAGAATCAGTTTGCCAAATGACTTTAAAATTGCACTATGTCTTGTAGTTTTTTCTTAAATAGATTTTAATTTAGATGTGTAAAGCAGAAGAAACTTGCTTAACTTCAGAGACCCACACAGTTTTTCCTTCAAAAAGAGGAAAAGAAAGGGACCCTGACAGTGCTGTTTAGTCAGGTCAGGAGGCTGGTGAAGGAGGGATGGATGGTGGTGGGGATGAGCTCTGGACTCCGGAGAGCTGACTTCAGCTCTTGCCTGAACACAGGCTCTGTGTGTGACTTTAGGGAAGTCGTTTGATCTCTCTGGACCCAAATAAAATAAATATTGTGGGATTTGGGTTCCTGTATCACCGAAGTGCACATGGAAATGCTGCCCTTTTTACCATGTGCATCCCTGCCTGTGAAAATTAGACATGCTCCGTTTTTTATTGGTCTTTTGTGCATATGGAACAAGCCTTTGAGTCAGGGCAGCTAAATGTAGGTGGCAGTCATAATGCCTAAATAAATTTTTTTTAAAATTAGACATCTTTCTAACTCAGTCTTGATTTTCTTTACAGTCAAGGGTCAGGCATTTCCAGAGATCAATTGGTTCTATCCATTTTAGAAATGCCTGTTAGGACTGGATAAATCCCACTCTGAAAAGCCCTTTGTTTCTCCATTGTCTGTAGAAGAAAAATTGATGACTGATGTAGACTTCTACATGGCTAAAAATGGGAATCTTTTACATAGTCAAAGACAACCCTATTTCTTTAGCAGTACCCAGCCCCAGGAGGTCTCTGAGTTCTATTCAAATAAACAACAGAGAGCAGTCAAGTCTCAGATATTTAACAACCAGCTTTGTTCCCTTGAAGCCAAACCTGCACCTCCCACTTTTCCAGCCCAGCACTGCAGGAGAATTGCACAGTTCTGGACATCTCAGGCTGGATATGATCACATGGAGGTGCTGGCTGGGCTGGAGCCTTCAGGGCTGTCCTTCAGAGAAGGGATTTCCTTCATGGCATGGACAGAGGAGAGAGCAGTCCCAACAGATGTTGAGTTCCTTGGCTTCCCTCCCTGTGTCAGATCCTGCCTGACAACATCACTGCAAGCACAAGATTCCGAGTACCGAGGAAAAGAGCATTTCACAGCTGTAACAGGAGCAACCCTTGGCCACATGTGACTACTGACCATGAAAAATGGAGTCCATATGCTGCTGAGGGACCTCAGAAGACCTTTCAGAAAACATTTTGCTGCTATGAAATTAGATTGCTTTCAAAGTAGTTTGTGGATTGAAAAACAGACAGAAAAATTCCGTAGAATCACAGAATGGTTTTGGTTGGAAGGGACCTTCAAGAACATCTCATTACACCCCCTGCCATGGGCAGGGACACCTTCCACTATTCCAGGTTACTCCAAGCCTCATCCAACCTGGCCTTGGACACTTTCAGGGATGGGGCTGACACAACTCCTCTGGGGAAAGTCCAAAAGTTAAATTTTAACACTCCCCTGCTCAAACAATTTTTTTTAAAGAAGTCCAAATATATGTTTTTCATCCCATTTTTCTAACATTATCTAAGCAGGAAATGACTAATCCTCTTTTGGAGGTGATTCCTCAGCTTTTCTAGCAAAGTCATTCTACCTTTGGACCATTGTTCTGTTCCCCAGCTGTTGCCACACTTTGGAGATTTTGCTAATATTGAAATCTGCTATTGATAAAAGGATGGGAGAAAAAAGAGGAATGAGTATATCCACTTTCTTTTCCATTGTAATTCTGATCTTCTCTGTTTAAAATAAGCATTATCACACACAGAAATATTAGTGCAGTTTAGTAATCCAGATCGTTTTAGTGCATTGTATCAATAACACCAGTGGAATGTAATAAATAACTAATGATTTAATAAAACATAATAGGCTAAAGTATATGATTGGAAGTTAAATTAATAAAAACCATTTTCATACTTTAACAATGAAATTTTATGGCTTAAAAGGTTTGGAATTAAGGGTTCTAATACCACTTAATAAGATTTTTACTTAAAAAACTTTGATTTCTGATTCAGATACAGCTTTAGACTATATCCTGCTTAGAACATCTCTTTTCCACATGCCCAAACTACCTGGAGGATATATTTAGCTTCCTGCACTACTGTGATACCATAACACAGTCAGACTTACAGGAACACATTATATAAAAATAATATCAAGATTCCCTGAAGTGAAAGGTAAGGGAAATTAAATGGATTGCATAAGCATGGGGAGAACAGGGAAGGTGGAGTAATTGGGAAGAAAACAGAAACCTGAACCTTCAGTATAAATCACAGGGATGTAGAGTGTTATTTGTGGGTGTAGCAATGATACAGAGGTTTAAAGGAAAAGCTGGAAGGATTTAGCATGTGATACATCTTAGAAAGCACTGGAACCCTTGGATTTGGTGTCTGAATATAATAATCAGAATACTTGGAGGTTTTATTATTTATCTTCAGCATGGCTCTGGGTAAATTTTTAATTTCTTAAAAGAGGCAAGGTTTTCTTAGGTAATTTCAGGAATACTTTCTCTCTTAGCTAAGAATTCACTGTTAAATGATTTTTTTTTTTTTATTTTTGCCTCTAGAGGGTGGTTCATCTCATTCTGAAGAAAAAAAGTAATCCCAACTATATCAGATAATTCACAGCTGGAAGCACCTGTTTGTTTCCTTGGAGCATAATGGAGAACAGGGTGATGATACCAGGCTTAGACAAATGATCCAGCTGAACTGAATTGTTTCCTTGATTCCACACTGAATCCTGTCTCAGGTGAGTGCATCTGAGGCCAGTGACTCCTGGTTGTTGTGACCTTATGGCTCTTTTCTTTGAAAATTAAATTGTGTTATCTAACCAGGGGAGTCTCTTGAGGATGGTCATGTCAAGGTGTGTGCACATTTTCCTAAGTCTGTAAATAAATAAACAAACCAGGTTTCAAGAAAAACTTGTTTTGGAATAGATAAACTATTTAACTTTCATGGATTTATCACTGAACTTACTGAGTATGTAAAGAAGTAAAAAAAAAAAAGGATATAACCAAAATATCAATGCATAGAGCTTTCATACAAACAAGAACTTCGAGTAAAAGGAGCTTGTCTTTGATTTTGAATGTTTCCTAGGCATCCATATGTCAGTTGTTATTACTTTGTATGGAGCTGGGATGCTGGTGATGGTAGAGCAGAACTAGAAGGAATTTATAGCTCTTCTCATACTGAATTTCTCCATGATCTGCAGGATCTAGCTGCTGTGCACTCATACCATCTTTATTTGCCCAATTTTTTGCATTCTTTGGTTTTAGCACAAAACCCAGAAGTGGAAATACAGCAGGATATGGGAACCAGAAAGAATACTGGGAGCAAAATGCAGTAACTCAAAGTGCAATTTACCCCATACATTTTAGTATAAATTTTGCAGACGAGTGGAGTTTTGGCATATGTCAGGAAGTCTTCAGATAATAAATTATCATTCAAAAAGTAGCATCAAATCTTGATGAGAGTTTGAATAAGTTAATCTTTGAAAGTATGTCACTAAACCAATACAGAAATGGTGGTGACTAATTTGAAACAGCACCATCTACAAATAAGCACTCTGCCTCCCATTCTATCCACCCAATCCATTACCCAAGATTATGTCTCTCTAAGAGACCTAAAGTTATTATCAATCATGTTTGGATGCAACATCTCATGCTTACAGAGGCTCATACACTGAATGCCTTTGTAGGACTTCAGGATATAAAATATCCTCGGGCCTTAGATCCTATTGAGGAGTAATAACATATCCCTTGCATTTAGAAGCCTATGAAAGGCATAATTTTTATTCCCAGTCTTAGCCTTTAGGTGTCAGATTAATAGGGTGTAGAAGATTTAAAAGTGGCATCCCGAGGCCCTGAAAGCAGGATTCATCCAACCTAATTTTAGCCATCTAAAATTGAGTGGCTTGGTTTAATGGCCCACATATGCTGTGGTTCCAAGTGCCATCTGAATCTGGGGGGCTGCAGCTGGAGTCCAGGTGGAATACTTCAGGGTATCCCAGATGGCACTCAATGGCCACGTTTAGCCAGCTGGCTATTCAGTGTCTGCTTCACTTTAATGACCTAGGATTTGGTTTGGTGCAAGATGAACACACTGAAATGTGGGTGTTCACAGTTCAGGCCCTTGATCAGAATGGGAATTTGGTCAACATGGTTCAGTTGCCTAAAAAAGTCCATCTGATTGCATTTGAGATCGTAGAACCATTTAATTGTTTTGGCTGCAAAGGTCTCTAAGACCATCAGACCTAAATGGTAAAGGTCAAGGGCATTACCTAAAAACTGTGCTTGCTTTACTGCTTAGAGAAAAAAGGAATTTCTTAGAGAGCAGAAGATGACTGAGGTTATCCTCCATTATCTTGTTTTTCCAGGTCATGGGTCTCCTGTAGGTCCTGTACAACACCCAGCAGGGCCATGCAGATGCCTCAGACAGCCCAGGGCAATGTTTAGGTGGTTATGCAAGAGAAACAATCTCCAAAAGGTCCTTGGGAGCTTTTCTGCTGGTTAAATGTAGATGGTTATTGACTGAAAGGGGAAATTATGTAGGAAGGAATTCCTGTTACTTGATGCAATACAAGAAGGAATCTGGACTCACAGCTGATGTTGGGGTGAATGCAGATGAGAGCCACAACAATGATCAGAGGGATGGAGCATCTCTCCTATAATCAAAGTCTGAAAGAATTGAGTATTAGAGAAACAGTTCCCTGTGAGGGTGGTGAGGCCCTGGCACAGGGTGCCCAGAGAAGCTGTGGCTGCCCCTGGATCTTTGGAAGTGTCCAAGGCCAGGTTGGACAGGGCTTGGAGCAATGTGGGATAGTGGAAGGTGTCCCTGCCCATGGCAGAGGGGTTGGAACATGATGATCTTTAAGGTCTTTTCCAACCCAAATCATTCCATGATTCTGTGATCCTATGATTTCTGGAACTTGCCCTTTTCTAGAGCTGGACATCAGTTTCTTTATATGTGACAATTTCCCAGCCTCTGTTCCTACTTTGCTGAGTGCTCTTAAAGCAAACCCATTGAAAAAGAGTAAACTTTATCTAATTTTTTTTTTTTTAAAGAAGTCCAAATATATGTTTTCACCCCATTTTTCTGACATTATCTAAGCAGGACATGACTAATCCTCTTTTGGAGGTGATTCCTCAGCTTTTCTAGCAAAGTCATTCTACCTTTGGACCATTGCCATTGTCAACAATCACAGAAAGAAAAGATCAAGACCATCAATTCAGAATAAAAAGTGTATCCAGCACAGTAATCTTTGTGTATGTGGTCATGCTCATGGGTTATTCACAAACAAATTTATATTTTCAGTGAAACTTTGCAATTTGCCTATTTGTGCTTACAGCAGATTCATATGATTCTTGCTGAGAGGAACAAATGTTTTTATTCCAATAATTTTGCTTTCCAGTGTCAGAATCAAACACCCCCAGGTTCCAACACAACATTTTAGCATTGTCTCAGCTCAGAGGTTAATCTTTTATGTTTTATGAATTTATGTTTTCTAATGAACTCTGCAGAAGGTGTTTGAATATCTTGGTGACTTGGGTAACTGTGACCAAGTTTTCTAGTTTCACTCAGGAACTCCTAAATTCAGATTTCATAGGTGATGCAAAGAAGGTATAACCATGTGTACTTAACCATAGTTGACTGTCTCAAAAAATGAGACACTTTGAGTCCGTAGGGAAAGAAAGAAAATATTTGACAACTGGAAATCACATGTGTTTTTCCTGTCCATGGGATCAATTCTCCCAAGAACATGACATTGATAATCAAGACCAGCTCCCTTTAGGACATAGTTCATCTTATCATTATTACTTGGCCAAACTTCCACCTAAAAAGAACAGGAATTTTATTCTCATTTAATGTTATTTTTTCTCTCTTTGCAAGTGTTTTTCCTGAATCTCTCTGGCCTGTTAACAAGAACTTGCCAGTAAGTTCAGGTCTTGNTTTTTTTTTTTTTTTTGCCATGCTAGCTTTGAGAAAACAGGTCACCTCTGCAGATAGATTGCAGCAAATCTGATTTATGGTCAAACCCTACAGAAAAGGAATCTCTATGAAATATTCACTTTGATTCAACTGCAGTGGGAAAATGTAAAAATAGAGGAAGCTCATGACATGATATATGAAAATAATTCATTCTGCTGTATATAAAAAATGAGGGGATCCGGCAGCATCAATGATTCATCCTCTGCTAATACGAATTCAAAGTAGAGGAAATGCTGGATTTTGTAAAACAACAGGCTGACAAGAGTTAAGCTGCCAACTATTGTTTTGAATCATCATTTCCTGAGAAGCTGGGAAGATGATTATTGGCTTTTTTTCACCTGCTGCAGCTTCCTAGCACACTCTTAGCCTGCACAAAGGGCTTTCTACCTCCTTCACACCATCCACAGGCAAATTAAGATTGTGAACAGCTGGTGAACTGTTTTGTTACTGTTTTCAGTGCATGTAACACCTTTTTTTTTTCTTCCTTTTTTTTTTTCAAAGCATACCCTCTCCTATTATGCTGGTGAAATATCCTCGCTCAACACACCGGGTCAGCTCCTGAGCTGGTGTAAATCAGCAGAGCTCCACTGAAAGCTGAGACAATCGTGTGGATTTACACCAGCTGGGAATCTGGCCCACAGATCCTAAGACAAGCAAATAATTCACAGTGAATTATTTATAAAGTGAGTTTCGCATGATTTTCTGCTCATGAGAAGCTTTGATTTATTTTGCATTCTATGCAAAGTTGCCTCAGAATGTTTCCTTTGGCAAGGAAGCCTCTGGACTGCAGAAGTGTCAGTTTACAGGTGATGGGTGTGTTATTCAGAGGAGGTTGTTGTGAGTTTGGGTAAAGACCCGTGAGTTTTTCATGGTATTTGCTCTTGTACTTGCTCTTAGTGATGTAAACATTAAAAAAAAATAGTGTTAGTATTGTTTAGTGTTTTGTTTTTCTTCCTTGAATTGAAGATCTGGAACCACAAAGAGGGTTCTCTCATGCAGCCCATTGGCAATGAACATCCTTGACTGCCGTGGAATCAGTGGAATCAGATACAACTCCAGGTAGGAGGAAGAACATTTCAGTGGTTTCAGTACAAGATACCTTTGCAATCCCTTCCTCACTTGCAGAAACCCTTTTTACCTGCTCAAGAAAGTCACTTTAGCTTCTCTACACCATATTTTCCATATCTGTAGAATTTTGGAGAAATTAATATATCTTTAAGTTTCCAAAATCTCAGTATTTATTGCGATAAAACCAAGAGGATTTGCATATGCTTCATGGATAATTTATATTACATATTTCTTGACACATCTTGGAATGGGAGGGAGTCACCTAATTCTTTCCACAAGGAACTCCTCTCAGCTTCTCTGAAACATTTATCACCTTTCACTATTTGGGCCAGAAATAACATTTATTTATTTGTTTATTTACTAAGAAATTAATCAGCCTTTGCAGTCCTGATGTACTTCCCCTTTTCTCTGAGCACCAAAGACACTGCCAATCTTAAATTTCAGCTTCAATTGCTCAGTGTTGCCCACAGTTAACCCACTATTTTGAGGTGTTGCTCAAATGCCGCTAATCAAAATAAACTTTTTAGGATTATTTCAGCATAAGGTTTTTTAGGATCATTCACAACTCTTGTTTCCAGGAAAAGATTCAGAAGTCAATTCTTCTCGGGTCCAGCAGGACAAACAAATGGTTTTAAGAGAAACATTGACAGCCCTGTGCTGGAGTCACCTTAAAAATACATAACTCAATGTATTTATTATTTCTCACTGCACCACGGGAGCGCAGGATCCCATATTCCTCCTGTGCTGTCCCTTATTCCTTGGGAGCAGCGCTGTTACCCATCACCAGGGTGAGAGAGAGGTGATACAGTTTTTCATTTCAATCCAACGCGGTGCCCGGGAGCAGCTTCCCTCGCGGGAAGTTCAGAGGGCAATAATTGTTGTGTGCATGGCACAGCAGCCTGATCAATGGGCTCTGGAGCCCGTGTGGCCAGCTCTGCCCAGCCCCACCATTTGCAACCTAATTAGCAGCTGCTCCGAGATGGGAAACAGGTGCAGATCCGGGCCCGGGCCAGGGAAGCCTGCCTATAATTAACAAGGAAAAAAGGGTCAGATATTGGGAAGAATATCAAATCTCGGTCCGCTGGGGCTATCATGCTGGCCTCAAAGGCATCGTCACCTGAGATCTTAGGCATGCTAATGTAAATTATGCAAGCTTTCAAACAACATGGCTGCATAATCAGTTGGCAGGGAGGAAATGACTGGCTGGTTTTGTGTGGTTCAGTCTGAGCGCTTAAAAAAGAAATAGAAAGGATTTCAGTGTTCTCGCTGTGTCGCTTTTTTGTTTTGCAAATAACAGTGGTTTGCTGTTGAATAAACAGAGGAGAAAACGCCTGACTTGTCTACTGTTAGGAGTAATGTGCAGGCACATATTTTAGCTCTGACATGATTTTTTTTTTAATCATGGAACTGAGTGAACACTTATATATGCAGAAAAATTGATTCTGAATTAACGAGGATAACCCTGGTTAACACTTGTATGGGCTCCTCTTAGCTGGAAGTGTAAGGCTTCCTAATATCAGCACTGCCTTCTATATGTATTTGTGCAACTTGTGAAGAGCCAAATTACTTCCCTTGGATACCAAAAAGGAGGTGTTTGATGACTGGGTTGATTCTGGCCACGGTGATGGTGCTCAGGGCATCAACTGGGGTTCCAGGTCCCATTGGGCCAAGCAGGATGAGAGAAAAAGGAGAGAAAAAGGAGAGCTTTTTTTTGCATCAGAAGAAAAAGATAGGGAACTACCCCACGGTGGTTAAAATGTATTGATGACTTGATGGAACTTTCTGGATGCCAACAGGTACTTCAAAGGAAGGGCTGTGTCCCCATGAGGTGAGGCATAATCCTTCCGTTTGCCCTTTGAAGTTTATCTGATTAACTCCAGTTCTGTAGCAGAACAGAGGCCAATCACACACATTTATACTAATGAGCCCATTACAGAGCAGATCTAATTGAGATGTTATTATGTCATTATACACACACACACACACACACACATACACAATCCCATGACCAATTGCTGAAACATGGGGTACTAAAAGCAAAATGAGAAGGAAGGCAAAGGACTTCTTAGTGTCTTCCATTGTAAAATTTCAGCAGATGTCATATTTAAATGCCTATTTTTTTGTAAAAGAGCATCCAGAGTAATGCTTGTACCTGTTTTTCACCAGTGTTTACAGAATAGATCCTTCCCTGCCTCCTAGCAGCTTACTTTATGTAAAAATATATTTATTTTATATACTTTCTCAAAAATACAAGAAATGAGTGAAAATCTCAGGTCAGGAAGTATGACCGTGTTGTTTTTTTTTTGTTGGATGGGGGAAATTAGACCCTGCTGAAAGTAGAAATGTTTTGNTTTTTTTTTTTTTTTTGTTGGATGGGGGAAATTAGACCCTGCTGAAAGTAGAAATATTTTGTAACTGCAATGGCTGTGAAATCAGTTTAGCTATCTAGATATTTTGGATTTCATCTCTTTGGTTCTTCAAATTTCCAGTTTCCAAACGTTTGGCAGTTTCTGATTTCTTGCTCTGCTTTAACAGGGGAAATATCAGAGGATCATAGAATTGTAGAATGGCTTATGTGGGAAGGAACATTAAAATCATCTAATTACACCTTCCTGCCATGGGCAGGCATACTTTTCACTATCCCAGGCTGCTCCAAGTCCTTTCCAGCCTGGCCTTGGACACTTCCAGGGATCCAGGGGCAGCTTCTCTAAGCACCCTGTGCCAGGGCCTCACCACCCACACAGGGAAGAATTTCTAAGAATCACCATTGTTCGGTATTTTTGCATTGTGGCAGAATATAATAGCAGAAAAAGCATAAGTTTTTGGAAGAAGAAGGAAGCTCCTGTGCTCACAAGGCTCACTAGACCAGAATGTTTCTCAAAGCAAATACATTTCCAGGATCTTTCTGTCCCTGTGGGAAATGACCCAAATGTGGGAGTGAGTTACTGGCCTGCCCATGCAATAGACAGGGAGAGGAGCCACAAAAAGAGCTGGAAATTTAAGAGCCTCTGTGGTTCAGCAGTAAATCCACACAGTAAAGAATGGAAGTTTGCCAATGTCATGTAAAGAAACCATAAACCTGGAAGTTTATTACTCTGAATTTTTGTGTGTGTTATTGGTTATAAGGGTGACAACTATAAAAGGTGGCTTATCCTGGAGATCTGGAGCATGTTTGGCAAGCAGACCTGCTTCACCAAAGGGGTGCCATTGCATTCACAGTATCCTTCTGGTTTTGTGTCAAAAACTTTCGTGGACTGGATGTGTTTTCTCAAAATTTTTTCATTCTGGTGAATCTGGCAGAAAATCATTTTACCCTGAAGTTGTCAACTGACTCTGCTTGGTCTAGACATGAGCTTTGATCAACAGATGGGGAATTGAGCCAATATGGGCTTAGAACACCTGCCCGAGATCATGGGAGAAGCTAAGGCTGAGCTGCAAATGTGTACCAGGGCTGCATACAGTTCATTTTTTCCTTCACTAACAGCAAAATCCATGCAGCTTAAAAGCAGAAAGCAGCAAAAAAAGTCTGGTTTTTGACTCAATCACATTGTGATCAAACAAGAGGCTCTATTTAAGTTTCTCCTTTAAGAAGCTAGAACGCCAGGAATTTAGGAAAAAAATAAAAAAGTGTTTTATTTGCATTTTAATTTTTTTTTTTTGTATTTCAAGAAGAAATCTAGGAATAAAATTGCAGAGCTGTCTCATTTTTACATGCTGGTCCTATGATTGTGCATATAGGTCCAGAAAGCAGCTTGGAACAGCATTTTCAGAGATCATTTACCCAGCCTTGTGTGTGATACTACAGAGTGTTATAATGGAATCACAATATCATTGAGGTTGGAAAAGACCTCCCAGTCCAACAGTAGAACCTTAGTTTGATGCTACATAAGAAGCCCAAATGCATCCTTTTTTTTTTCTTTTTTAATACAACTCCTTTGCTTTATTCNGTTACTGACCTCAAGACTGGAACCCTGAGTCTAAACACCCCTGAACTTCATTGATTATTCACATTGAATTGACTTCAACTCTTTATAAGGGTTTGTATTTAAAAAAAAAATTAAAAATTGGCTGTTTTATGGTACCAACTCAGCTACAGAATAAAAAATTTCAGCATTTACCATTGGGTTCTAATTCTAACCATGCATTCCAGAGTCCCAGCAGGTATGTACACACAAATATTTATTTGTTGGTCTAATGAAAGCTCTCACCACCCTTTACTAACCTTATTTATTTTTTATCTTTTTGACCATCATAGCTAAACCAATCATAGTCATGTAAAATATGGCAGAAAAGATGATTAGAGTCATTTGAGTTATGGTGATCAAAGGAGAGTGAGGAAACCTTGACATTTTTATGTGNACCATTATTTGGTATTTTTGCATTGTGGCAGAATATAATAGCAGAAAAAGCATACGTTTTTGGAAGAGGAAGGGAACTCCTGTGCTCACAGGGCTCACTAGACCAGAATGTTTCTCAAAGCAAATACATTTCCAGGATCTTTCTGTCCCTGTGGGAAATGACCCAAATGTGGGAGTGAGTTACTGGCCTGCCCATGCAATAGACAGTGAGAGGAGCCACAAAAAGAGCTGGAAATTTAAGAGCCTCTGTGGTTCAGCAGTAAATCCACACAGTAAAGAATGGAAGTTTGCCAATGTCATGTAAAGAAACCATAAACCTGGAAGTTTATTACTCTGAATTTTTGTGTGTATTATTGGTTATAAGAGTGACAACTATAAAAGGTGGCTTATCCTGGAGATCTGGAGCATGTTTGGCAAGCAGACCTGCTTCACCAAAGGGGTGCCATTGCATTCACAGTATCCTTCTGGTTTTGTGTCAAAAACTTTCGTGGACTGGATGTGTTTTCTCAAAATTTTTTCATTCTGGTGAATCTGGCAGAAAATCATTTTACCCTGAAGTTGTCAACTGACTCTGCTTGGTCTAGACACGAGCTTTGATCAACAGTTGGGGAATTGAGCCAATATGGGCTTAGAACACCTGCCCAAGATCATGGGAGAAACTAAGGCTGAGCTGCAAATGTGTACCAGGGCTGCATACAGTTCATTTTTTTCCTTCCACTAACAGCAAAATCCATGCAGCTTAAAAGCAGAAAGCAGCAAAAAAAGTCTGGTTTTTGACTCAATCACATTGTGATCAAACAAGAGGCTCTATTTAAGTTTCTCCTTTAAGAAGCTAGAACGCCAGGAATTTAGGAAAAAAATAAAAAAGTGTTTTATTTGCATTTTAATTTTTTTTTTTTTTGTATTTCAAGAAGAAATCTAGGAATAAAATTGCAGAGCTGTCTCATTTTTACATGCTGGTCCTATGATTATGCATATAGGTCCAGAAAGCAGCTTGGAACAGCATTTTCAGAGATCATTTACCCAGCCTTGTGTGTGATACTACAGAGTGTTATAATGGAATCACAATGTCATTGAGGTTGGAAAAGAACTCCCAGTCCAACTGTAGAACCTTAGTGATGCTACATAAGAAGCCCAAATACATCCTTTTTTTTTTTTTAAGACAACTCTTTTGCTTTATTCCTCTCTATTTCTTACCCTCATGGCTGCAGAGGTGGGAGCTATTTTGTGCCTCTCAGTGGTCCACACTGCAGTATAATAACACCTGACAAAGTCCCTCAAAGCAGAATCCAAATCACTCCATGTCATCCTGGTAAAGGAAAGCAATGTGAAATTTCTTCAGTATCAATAACTTTTGCTTCTTGAGTCTTCTCAGGGAGATGATTTCAAGGAAAGAGGGAGAACTTTATATCTGGAGATAATTTGGAGATGACTGTCATTTGAATTTGACAGCCTCAATTCCCAAGATGTTTTCTTTTGGTTATTCTTGTTCAAAAATTCAAGTGCTGATTCTAGAACTGCACCCTTTATGCCTAACACACAAAGTAAAGGAAATATTTATATATATTCTGCATATGTGAAGCTACATATACACACACACACATTTCCAAATCTCAAGTGACTTGAAGTGATTAATTAATCATTGCAGTACCCCAGGGACAGGAATATTATCTCCAATTTAGAAGCAGTGAAATGGATGAAAACAGTTCAAGTGATTTATTCAGAGTAAGAAGCCAGCAGAGTAAAGAAAGTGATTATGACTCATTTCTAACTCTTTGCATGATCTATATATTTTTGCAGGTTACTGAGCTCAGTACTGGAACCCTGAATCCAAACACCCCTGAACTTCATGATTATTCACATTGAATTGACTTCCAACTCTTTATAAGGGTTTGTATTTAAAAAAAAAATTAAAAATTGGCTGTTTTATGGTACCAACTCAGCTACAGAATAAAAAATTTCAGCATTTACCATTGGGTTCTAATTCTAACCATGCATTCCAGAGTCCCAGCAGGTATGTACACACAAATATTTATTTGTTGGTCTAATGAAAGCTCTCACCCCCCTTTACTAACCTTATTTATTTTTTATCTTTTGACCATCATAGCTAAACCAATCATAGTCATGTAAAATATGACAGAAAAGATGATTAGAGTCATTGGAGTTATGATGATCAAAGGAGAGAGAGGAAACCTTGACATTTTTATTAAGCTGATTAAGCTGAAGGTACTAAAATAAACCTCTTTTGCTACAGAATATACCTCATGTTTATTAGGAACAGAGATTTTCAGTGGTGTTTTTGGCCCATGGAAGAGCTTTCCTCTCTGAAAGTGCATCCCCACAGTATTTTTAATACATTTTTTCCCCTGCTGCTGTCATTAACCCTGTCTAGCCACCATCCCAAGCACCAGACAAGGCAATCCAGTGCTGAGACACTGAATTATTGCCAACCCATTTGTGCCATCTGCTGCACAAGTGTCTGTTGATGGAAGGGGTTGGTGGGGCACCTGGTGATCACAGTGTCAAAACAACATTTGTAAGGGCAGGCAGGGAGCAGCAAAAGGGCTGCATGAACAAAGCAGTGGAGCAGGCAAGAGACTGGGATAAGCAGGAACTCCAAAGCCAGCAGAAGTGATGCTCTTCTGCTTGGTTATTTTGAGAATCTCAACCACACACATTGAGATGGCCTCTGAAACAGGAGCAAAGTGGGGTTTTGCTGCTTGTAGGACACAGAAGAAGCATTGCTGCCCCTGGAAAACACAGAGGAAAAGAGGGGAAAGGATAAAGAAATGGGGAAGGGAGCTGTGGGATCAGGTTTGATCACCATCTGCCTGAAGGGATGGGGAAGGAAGGGAGAATGGAGTGCTGCTGTGAGAAGGGGTCTCTGCTCCTGTGCTTCGAGGGTTTGGTGTAGAAATATCTGACAAGGCAATTAAGGATGCATTTCTACCATCTGCAGGTAGCCTGTTTTCCTCTTGTGCTTATATGAAGTAATGTGGCAGCATCTATATAAATATAAAAATATATAAAATCTTTTTTCATTATAAACCTCTCATAGAATAAAATGTTCACCCTCAAAATGGAAAATCTGCCCATTCCTAACCTTAGTGAATATTCTCTGCCTGTACTTCTGCCTGTGGACCGTTGGAAGCTTCTAAATTTAAAAACACCTCCCATCACTAAAAAAGCCATGATTTTTTTTTTTTATTTACCAGGTTTTGTGACTTTATAAGGAAGTGCCACCATCCCCAGTGTGCTTGCTGGTTACCTGCTCTTTTTTATTTTTCCTCCATAAAACTTAAGATCTCACCTACCATCTTCTTCCAGGATGCACGACAGACAGCACTCAACAGAACTGATTTTTTGATTACTTTTAAACATATTTTTAAATAATTTGGTACAAACTCCATCTGGGTTTCACTTTCCTTTTCTGTTTCTTTTTCTCCCTCCCTTCTCTTAGTCTCTCTCTGAAGTGACACGGGTTTGCAGCACAAACTTTGTGTTGATGTGATTCGGTGAGGTTCATTGCTGGAGGCAATGTTATGCAATAGCTGAAAATCTTACAAATTTCAGATGGCAAACATTCTTTGGTGGCCTTTAAGGTCTTTTTGTGTGGATTGTTTCACATCTATGAATTGCAAGATGTAAGTTTTACATTTTCTAATTAGCTTCCTAAAAAGTCTTATTTTTCTTCTTCTTCTTGTTGCTTTCCAAGTAATATTCTGAACACAAACAAAGAATACAAATATATTACTTATTACCAGTGTTATTGTCTTTTTTGTATTCAGATCTGCTCCACATGTTCAGTAGTAATAATTTACATCCAGATGTCTAAAACACTGTGGAAGGATAGAGCAGCATAAATCTGCACACCCCAAGTTAGAAAAGATAAATCCCAATAGGAAATGTCCTACAAGCTGTTCATCCATCCTCTAGGAAGAAGAGTTTCTTAGGATCACTGATCCAGGTAGCTGGAGAATTCAGGATCTGCAGTTCCCATGATCAGTATCAGGTATCTTTTGACCATAATGTTATCTCAAAAGTCTCTGCATTTTTTTT
>VWYE01014050.1:367837-381154 GCA_013398995.1 Alaudala cheleensis | reverse complement strand
AACCTGCCAGAACAGGGGCATGGTGGCAGATGGATTGGCATGAGGCAGGGAGGGGACAGCAGCAGATTGACATGACAAACAGGGAAAAGGCACACCCAGGAAAAAACCCATAATTTCAACACAGGGAAGCTGGGACAAAGCAACTAAAATACAACCACAAACCCCAACAGCTCACATCATTAACATATTGGAGCCTACTCTGAATAGTACCTGACTGAGAATGAGTGGCCACAAAAGGACTCTTTATTCCTTGGGAAAGAAAGCTCGCCAGCCCGGATTCGTGGTGCTAGGTTGTTGCAGGCATATTGGCTTTCAAGGTAAGCCCGGTTTCCTACTCGTAGTTCATTGCTGCTCTGAGAAATCTGTAACTACTAGCCACTTGAAAACACTGGAGCCCACTCAACTGGAAACTAGTCATGTCCAAGTGGCCAAGAAAGCAAGCTTCTTTTTCAATGGGAATGAAAGGTGGCCACCCTGGAGTCGTGGTGCCTGTGTGTTGCAGGCATTTGGGCTTTCATGGGCAGCCCGGTTTCCAGACCAAAGTGCGCTGCTACTGGGAGAAATCCTCCACCGCTTGCAACTTTAGCACACTGGAGCTCACTCCGAATGGTTGGAGCCTGAGCTTCACTGGCCACTTTTAAAAATCCATCAATCTTGAAAATTCCCATTTCACTCCAGCTATAACTTTTGATAAACGATGACAACAGTGTTTTCACCCCAAATGAACAAGATTAATGACCCGTCGCAATAACAACCTTTTTCCACAAGATGGTAGTGTTGCTACAGAAATACACAATAGCCAGCAAAGAGCGGAACTCCCTTCACTCACGCATACACGCATACACACATACTCACTCCGAACAGTATCTGGCCGAAAACGAGTGACCACAAAAGGACTCTTTTTTCCATGGAGAAGAAAGCTCATCACACCAGATTACTGCTGCCAGTTTGTTGCAGGCATTTGAGCCTTCACGGGCAGCCTGGACTCCAGGCCAAAAAGCACTGCTCCAGGGAGAAGTCCTTCACTGCTGTCAAGTTCGGTGAGCTGGTGCCCACTCCGACTGGTAGCTGGCCGCGTCCAAGTGGCCAAGAAAGCACGCTTCTTTTTCTGTGGGAATGAAAGCTGGCCACCCCAGATTCGTGATGCTAGTTCTTTGCAGGTATTTGGAGTTTCGATGGAAGCCCGGGTTCCAGACCAATGTGCATTGCTACTGGGAGAAATCCTCCACCGCACACAGCTTTAGGACACTTGGAGCTCACTCGGATTGGTAGCTGGGCGAGAACGAGTGGCCGAGAAAGGACTCTTTTTCAAATGCGAAAGAAAGCTGGCCACTCCGGATTCATTGTGCCAGTTTGTTTCAGGCATTTGGGCTTTCAAGGTAAGCACAGGTTCCTTCTTGAAGTGCATTGCACCTTTGAGATATCCTCCACCGGTCACAATTTTAGAACACTCGAACTTAGTCCAAATTGTACCTGGCCGAGAACGAGTGACCAAGAAAGGATCTTTTCTTCCAGGAGAAAGAAAGCTCGCCACCCTTGATTCCTGCTGCCAGTTTGTTGCAGGCATTTATGCTTTCAAGAGCAGCCTGATTTCCAGACCAAAGTGCATTGCTCCTGGGAGAAAACCTCCACCGCTCACATCATTAACACATTGGAGCCCACTCTGAATGGTACCTGGCCGAGAACGAGTGGCCACAAAATGACTCTTTTTCCCATAGAAAAGAAAGCTCTCCAGCCCGGATTTGTGGTGCCAGGTTGTTGTAGGCATTTGGGCTTTCATGGGCAGCCCGGTTTCCAGAACAAAGTGCACTGCTACTGGGAGAAATCCTCCACCCTCGCAATTTCGGTAGGCTACTGCCCACTCCGACTGTTAATTGGCCACGTCCAAGTGGCCAAGAAAGCAAGGTTCTTTTTCTATTTGAATGAAAGCTGGCCACCCTGGATTCATGGTGTCAGGTTGTTGCAGTCATTTGGGCTTTAAAGGTAAGCACAGGTCCCTTCTCCAAATGCATTGCAGCTGCAAGATATCCTTCACCGCTCGCAACTGTAGAACACTCAAACTCACTCCAAATGGCACCTGGCCGAGAACGAGTGGACAAGAAAGGATCTTTTCTTCCAGGAGAATTAAAGCTCGCCACCCTTGATTCCTGCTGCCAGTTTGTTGCAGGCATTTGAGCTTTCATGGCTAGCCCGGTATCCCCAAATTGCATACCTACTGGGAGAAATCCTTCACTGCTGGCAAGTTCGGTTGGCTGGTGCACACTCCGACTGGTAACTGGCCACATCCAAGTGGCCAAGAAAGCATGCTTCTTTTTCTATGGGAATGAAAGCTGGGCATACCGGATTCGTGCTCCAGTTTGTTGCAAGCATTTGGGCTCGGGTTCAAGCCCCAATTGCATTGCTGCTGGGAGAAATCCTTCACTGTTGGCAAGTTCGGTGGGCTAGTGCCCACTCCGACTGCTAGCTGGCCATGTCCATGTGGCTGGGGAAGCACGCTTCTTTTTCTATGGGAAAGAAAGCTGGCCACCCCGATTCTTGGTGCCTGTTTGTTGCAGGCATTTGGGCTTTCAAGGTAAGCCCGGTTTTCTACTCGAAGTCCATTGCTGCTGCGAGAAATCCTTAACTCCTCCCAGCTTTAAAACAATGGAGCCCACTCCAACTGGAAACTAGCTGTGTCCAAGTAGTCAAGGAAGTTCACTTCTTTTTCTATGGGAATGAAAGCCGGCCACCCCAGATTCCTGGTGCCAGTTTGTTGCAGGCATTTGGGCTTTCAGGGCAAGCACAGGTTGTTTCTCGAAGTGCATTACAGCTGCAAGATATCCTCCACTGCTCGCAACTGTCGAAGACTCGAACTCACTCCGAATGGTAAATGGCCAAGAACAAGTGGCAACGAAAGGATTCTTTTTTCAATGGGAAAGAAATCTGGCCACCCCAGATTCGTGGTTGTAGTTTGTTGCACGCATTTGGGGTTTCAATGTAAGCCCGGGTTTAAGCCTGGAGTTCATTGCTGCTGGGAGAAATCCTCCACCACTGGCAGCTTTAGAACACTTGAGCTCACTGCAAATGGTACCTGGCTGAGAACGAGTAGCCACAAAAGGACTCATTTTTCCATGGGAAAAAAGATTGCTGCCCCAGATTCTTGGTGCCTGTTTGTTGCAGGCATTTGGGCTTTCAAGATAAGCCCAGTTTCCCATACGAAATGCATTGCTTCTGCGAGAAATCCTCCCCCGCCGGAACTTTAGTACACTCGAGCCCACTCTGAATGACAAACTGTGGCCACAAAAGTACGCCCTTTCCCTTGGGAAAGCAATCCGGCCACCCCGGATTCCTGGTCCAAGTTCGTTGTTGGCATTTGGGCTTTCATGGGCAGCCTGGTTTCCAGACCGAAGTGCATTGCTACTGGGAGAAATCCTACATGGCTCAAAACTTTAGCACACTGGAGCCTGCTCCAATTGGTATCTGACCGAGAATGAGTGTCCACGAAAGGACCCTTTTTTCAATGGAAAAGAAAGCTTGCCTACCCGGATTCGTAATGCCAGTTTTTTGCAGGTATTTCAGCTTTCAATGTAAGCCCGGTTTCCTACCCGAAGTCCATTGCTGCTGTGAGAAATCCTCTACCACCAGCAATTTTAGCACACTGGAGCAGGCTCTGAATGGTATCCTGTGGAGAATGTTTGGCCACGAAAGGACTCTTTTTTCCACAGGAAAGAAAGCTCGCCACCCTGGATTCCTGGTGCCAGTTTGTTGTGGGCATTTGAGCTTTCACGGGCAGCCCGTTTTCCAGATCAAAATACATTGACACTGGGAGAAATCTTCTACCACTCTCAATTTTTGCGGGCTGGTGCCCACTCTTACTGGTAACTGGCCGCGTCCTAGTGGCGAAGAAAGGACGGTCCTTTTATTATGGGAATGAAAGCTGGCCAACCCGTATTTGTGGTGCCTGTGTGTTGCAGGAATTTGGGCTTTCAATGTAAGCCTGGGTTCAAGCCCAAAGTCCATTGCTGCTGGGAGAAATCCTACACCGCTGGCAGCTTTAGAACACTCGAGCTCACTCCGAATGGTACCTGGCCGAGAACGAGTAGCAACGAAAAGATCTTTTTTCCATGACAAAGAAAGCTGGCCACCCCAGATTCATGGTGCCTATGTGTTGCAGTCAGTTGAGCTTTCAAGGTAAGCCCAGGTTCCTAGTGGAAGTGCATTGCTGCTGCGAGATATCCTCCACTGCTCGCAACTGGAGCCCACTCCAAATGGTACCTGGCCAAGAATGGGTGGCAACAAAAGGACTCTTTTTCAATGGGAAAGAAATCTGGCCACCCTGGATTCCTGGTGCCAGTTTGTTTCGGGCGTTTGAACTTTAAAAGGCAGCAGTGCCAGAGCTGTGATCTGGAAATTTCCTAGTGCCGGCACAGTCCAAGTCCAGCAATTTGCTGGCGCAGAAAGGCAAAAGCCGGCAATTTCCAGTGCTGGCAGCAGGCAGATGTGATCCAGTGCCGGTGTCAGGACTGCCCATCCAGCAGTAGGCCATCAGCGTTAGCAGCCAGATGCCGCAATTCTCTGCTGCTGCTGGGCCAGGCGGGGGGTCTTGCTGGGCCAGAAAGCTGAGCCTGAGGCAGGAGCTTTCCTTGGCTGCAGAAAAGACTGGCTGCCCAAAGCCCTTGCCAGCGCTGTGGCCTTGGCTGGGAGGGATTGTGGCCCAGGAGCTGAGCTTGCAGTGCTTCTGCCAGGCAGCTTTAGGGCATGGAAGATGGAGACACCAGAGGTGACTTTGAGCATGCCACAGTGTTCCAGATGAGTCCTGTGTGGGAAGCAGCCTGGGAGCAGGCTTTGCAGGCCAGGGGCAGGCAATGGAGAGCTCTTTTGTCCGCTGTGGCCTGAGGCTGTAGCCCTTGCCCTCTCCTAAAGGCCCTAGAGCTGCCTGCCAAGGGGCCTTATTCACTTGGATGAGAAGAGTGCTGCTGCAAGGCTGTCCTCAAGCAGGTTTTGCAGCAGCTGTGCCTGAGGAATGGTCCTTGCTTGCAGTCTCAGGTGCTGTGTGTGTGCAGCTGCAAGTGCTGAAGGAGCCATCAGCTGTGCTGGGGGCGGACTTGTCTTTTTCTTGGTTGTTCTTTTGTTGCTTTTCTGAACCTTCCCTGGCAGCTGTGGGCAGAGCTCTGGAGCTCGCTCTGCAACTTGCCTGTGGCACAGGGCAGGTGGCCAGGGGCACCTTCCCCAAGCTGTGTGCAGAGGAATGCACATCAGGCCAGGCCAGGGGTGCTCAGTTGGCAATCAGTTGTGTTGACTGGACGAGGTTGTTCATGCTCTTCTTGGAGCGTCTCCACGGATGGAATGTTTGGGCTTCCAGGGCTGTGGTGTCACAGAGAGAGGAAGGCTGGGGATGTGCCACTGCTGCCCTTACCCCTAGAGCTGTGCCAGCACCTCCAGGAGACACAAAGATGGAAGGGAGGGGTGAGAATTGCCAAAGGGGCGCATCCAGGAAGGAGCCAGTGGGATCACGGAGTGCAGGCCCCAGCTTGTACAGGTGGCCTGCAATGGCAGCCCGGGCATCCCTGGCAGCAACGTGCAAAGGCTCCTGGATCTGCGAGAACCTGGGACCATGAGCATTGCCTGGGGAGCCTGTTCAGAGGCCAAGCTCTCTGGCGGGAAGAAGCTTTTGCTGCTCTCCAGCCCAGAGCTGTCCTGGCCCAGCCCCAGCCATTGCCTGGGCTGCAGTGCCTGCTCGCCCTGGGCCAGAAATTAGAGGTGGCCCTGCGCTGGCCCTCAGGAGCAGTGGCAGCTCCCAGGCAGGCGTCTCTGTCTGCTGGGCCGCGGCCAAAGGCAGCCAGTGCCAGCAGAGCTCTTGGAAAAGGACCTGCTTGGTGGCAGGCTCAGGGAGAAAATCAGCTTGCCAGCCTCTTGCCCGCAGCAGGGAAGAGCAGCAATTGCTGCCTTGGTAAGACTCTTGCCATGGGCGTGCAGGCACAGGAAACAGGCAATGTTTTTATGGTGGCTGAGGGCAGGCTGAGATGGCATGTGGGGCTGGAATTGTTCCCTGACAGGTTGCTGGGGTCCTGGCTCAGGCTGGCCTGAGAAGCTGCAGCTGCCTCTGAATGTCTGGAAGCTTCCAAGGGTGTCTTAGACTGGGATTCCTGCCTGGAATGGATGGGCTGGGTTGAGATTGGATGGGATTGGATGGCATGAGATGGGATGGCATGGAATGGCGTGGGATTGCATGGCATGGCATGAGATGGGATGCGATGGCATGGCATGGCATGGCATGGCATGGCATGGGGTATTGTTCAGTTGAGTTGGCTAATGGTTGCATTGCAGTGTGGAGGTGGTCTTAAGTTTTGCAGGGGTGGGGATTGGAATGGAATGTTCGGGTGGTTTGGGCTCTTGGAGTAGGGAAGACGAGGTAGGGAAAGCAAGAGGCACTTTTTTGCTTCTTGTGTGAATTTTGGGGCCTAGAAGTGTCTTGCTGAAGGTTGCAGTGAAATTGGGCAGGCTGAGGTCAAGGTGGCCTCAGCCAGATCTGATCCGGCAATTCTCTGCTGCTGTTGGAGCAGACATGGGGTCTGGCATTTTGAGAATTTTTCTGGCGTAGGCGGAGTGGCCAAGAACTGAGGCCCTTTTGTATTGGAATGAGAGCTTNGAATGGAATGTTCGGGTGGTTTGGGCTCTTGGAGTAGGGAAGACGAGGTAGGGAAAGCAAGAGGCACTTTTTTGCTTCTTGTGTGAATTTTGGGGCCTAGAAGTGTCTTGCTGAAGGTTGCAGTGAAATTGGGCAGGCTGAGGTCAAGGTGGCCTCAGCCAGATCTGATCCGGCAATTCTCTGCTGCTGTTGGAGCAGACATGGGGTCTGGCATTTTGAGAATTTTTCTGGCGTAGGCGGAGTGGCCAAGAACTGAGGCCCTTTTGTATTGGAATGAGAGCTTACCAGCCAGGGTTCCTGGTGTCAGTTTGTTGAAGGAGGTTAGGCCTTCGAGGTCAGCCAGGGTTCTTACTTGAGTCACGTAGCAGCTGGGAGAAATTCTTTACCATTTGCAACTTTAGCAGTCTGAGAATGCTCCCAGGTGACACCTTTTGTTCTGGAACAGTGGCTATTTAGCATAGCAAAGAAAGCTCGCCAGCCAGAGTTCCTGGCATCAGTTTGTGGCAGGCTTTTGACCTTCTGTGGGTCACCCAGGTTTCCAACTTGAGGCGTGTAGTAGCTGGGAGAAATTCTCCACTTTTCACAAGAAAGGCCCCCAGAGAACGCTTCCGGCTTGGGTTGAGTGGCCAAGAACGGAGGCCCTTTTGTATGGGAAAGAAAGCTTACCAACCAGGATTCCTTGTGTCAGTTTGTGGCAGGCATTCGAGCTTTTGAGAGCACCCAGGGTTTCAACTTGAGATGTGTGGCAGCTGGGGGAAATCCTCCACCCTTTGCAATTTTAGGTGGTCTGAGAACAAGCCCAGTATGGGCCGAGTGGCCAAGAACAGAGGCCCTTTTGTATGGGAAAGAAAGCTTACCAACCAGGATTCCTTGTGTCAGTTTGTGGCAGGCATTCGAGCTTTTGAGAGCACCCAGGGTTTCAACTTGAGGTATGTACCAGCTGGGAGAAATCCTCCACTGAGACTATTCCCTCCCCTGCTGCCCCGCAAAGACTTAAGGCTAGCTCAGTTTCCCACGGGGCCCAGGGGAGGAGATATCTCAGAGATAGGACAGGATTACCAGAAGAGGCTCCCTCCGTGATGTTGGAAGATTTTTATTCGTGGGGATCCACGTTGAGGGAGGGCAAGTCTAGGAAATGCAGGGACTTATATAGGCCTTATCTTCTGGCGGGCTGTCTGGCCCAGGGCCAATGGGATAGGGGAAAGGGGTAAAGGTCAGAGGGATATCTTGGCCTTCTATATCCTGGGGTAAAGAGGAAGCAGTTTGTTGGGGAACCACAACACTCCACCTTTCACAATTTTAGGTGGTCTGAGAACGCTCCCAGCGTGGGCTGAGTGGCCAAGAATGGAGGCCCTTTTATATGGGAAAGAAAGCTTGCAAGCCAAAGTTCCTAGTGTCAGTTTGTGGCAGCCGTTTGGGCCTTCGAGGGCAGCCAGGGTCGCAACTTGAGGCATGTAGTCACTGGGAGAAATCCTCCACTGTTGCAATTTTTGCAGTCAGAGAACGCTTCCGACCTAGGCGGAGTGGCCATGAATGTAGGCTCTGCTGTATGGGAAAGAAAGCTTGCCTGTCAAGGTTCCTGGTGTCAGTATGTGGCAGGCTTTTGAGCCTTCGAGGGCAGTCAGTGTTCCAACTTGAGACACGGAGCAGCAGAGACAAATTCTCCGCTGTTCACAACTTCAGCAGTCTGAGAACGCTCCCAGCCTTGGCCGAGTGGCCAAGAACGGAAGCCCTTTTGTATGGGAAAGAAAGCGCACCAGCAAGGGTTCCTGGTGTCAGTTTGTTGAAGGCCTTTGGGCCATTGAGGGCAGCTAGGGTTCCAATGTGAGGCACATAGCAGCTGGGAGAAATCCTCCGCCATTTGCAATTTAGGAGGTCTTAGAACACTTCTGGCCTAGGCGTAGCGCCCAAAAACAAAGTCCCTTTTGTATAGGAAAGAAAGTTTGCCAGCCAGGATTCCTGGTGTCAGTTTCTGGCAGGCGTTTGAGCCTTCGAGGGCAGCATGCATTCCAGCTTGAGGCGCGTAGCAGCTGGGACAAATCCTCTACAGTTCGCAATTTTAGCTGTCTGAGAATGCTTCTGGCCTAGGCTGTGTGGTCACGAACGGAGACCATTTTGTATCAGAAAGAAAGCTCACCAGCCAGGGTTCCTGGTGTCAGTTTTTGAAGACATTTGGGCCTTCGAGGGTGGCCAGGGTTCCAACTTGAGGAGCCTTGCAGCTGGGAGAAATCCTCCACCATAGCAATTTAGGCGGTCTGAAAACACTTCTGGCCTAGGCAGTTAGGCCACCAACACAGTCCCTTTTGTGTGGGAAAGAAAGCTTGCATGCCAGAGTTCCTGGTGTCAGTGTGTGGCAGGCATTTGAACTTCCTAGTGTAGGCAGCTGTCTTGGTTTGAAAAGACAGGTATCTGCTAGGGAAAGCCAGTGCTCTCCCCTTGCAATGGAGACTGCAAACCCCCTCCCTCCAAATTATTATAAATTTGAAATGAAGGGGCTCTCAGGCAAAAAGATGTGGGAATGGGAATAACAGGGTTTTTTTACTAATATATATATATAGCTAACAAAACAAGCAAACAAACAAAAAAACAACTACAGCATTAATAATGAGACAGAACCAGGAACCTCGAGGGACCACAAATCCCAAGGGCAGTCTGATCCCCAGTGTCTCTAAAGCACCAAGCTGTAACGGTGGAAGATCCTGGGCTGGTGATGAGGTGGATGGGCAGTTTCCACAGTGGTGGTGGGAGCAGCAGAGATGTCCTGGCTGAGCAGAGGGTGTGAGGTCAGCGTAGGCAAAAGCTGCAAAAGTGACGGCGGGACAGGGTCGGGCCCACTCCAGCAGGGCAGGTGGAGAGCTCAGAAATCCACGGGCACACGAGCAGATGGTGGTAGGTTTTCCCAGGAGCAGAATCAATGGTGACACTGAAACTCCTCTCACAGCAAGCCAAACAGCCTGGATGTCTTCTCTCCAGAGTGCCAAGGGGAAGAGTGCCCACCCCCCTGCTCCCTGTCCCTTCCCTGGTTTCTTTTGTCTTTCGTTAAGTACTGACAAGCACTCAGTCCTTAGTGGCTTAGCAACGGGAGGGAAAAAATTCCAAAAGGCAAACAAAAAAACCACAAATCTAACCCCCAACAGCAGCGTTCCAACTTAAGGAACGTAGTAGCTGGGAGAAATCCTCCACTGTTCACAATTTAGGAAGCCAGAGGATGCTCCTGGCTGGGGTTGAGTGGACATGAACAGAGGCCCTTTTGCATGGGAAAGAAAGCTCACCAGCCAGGGTTACTGGTGTCAGTTTTTAAAGGCATTTGGGCCTTCGAGGGCAGCCAGGGTCGCAACTTGAGGTGTGTAGCAGCAGGAAGAAATCCTCTGCCGTTGCAATTTTTGCCGTCTGAGAACACATCTGGCCTAGGCGGAGTGGCCACGAACGGAGGGCCTTTTGTATGGGAAAGAAAGCTCGCCTGCCAGGGTTCCTGGTGTCAGTTTGTGGCAGGCTTTTGGTCCTTCAAGGGCAGCCAGGGTTCCTAATTAAGACATCTAGCAGCTGGGAGAAATCCTCAGCCGTTCGCAATTTTGGCTGCCAGAGAATGCTCCCAGATAGGGTTGAGTGGCCATGAACTGAGGCCCTTTTGCATTGGAAAGAAAGCTCACCAGCCAGGAGTTTTTGTGTCAGTTTATGGCAGGCATTTGAGCTATCAAGGGAAGCCATCATTCCAATTTGAGGTGGATAGCAGCTGGGAGAAATCCTCCGCTGCTCGCAATTTTATCGGTCCGAGAATGCTTCTGGCCTAGGCAGTGTGGCTACGAATGGAGTCCCTTTTGTATGGGAAAGAAAGCTCGCCTGCCAGGGTTCCTGGTGTCAGTTTGTGGCAGGCATTTGGGCCTTCAAGGGCAGCCAGTGTTAAAACTTGAGGCATGCTGCAGCTGGGAGAAATTCTCAACATTTGACATTTTAGGCGGGCACAGAACACTCCTGGCTGGGGTCGAGTGGCCAGGAATGGAGGCCCTGTTGTATGGGAAAGAAAGCTTGCCTTTCATGGTTCCTTGTGTCATTTTGTGACATGTGTTTGGGCCTTCGAGAACAGCCAGGGTACCCACTTGTGGCACCTAGGTACTGGGAGAAATCCTCTGCCATCGCAATTGTAGCAGTCTGAGAATGCTTCAGGCCTAGGCGGTGTGGCCAGCAACGGAGGCCTTTTCGTATGGGTAAGAAAGCTTGCCTGCCAAGGTTCATGTTATCAGTTTCTGGCAGGCATTTGAGCCTTCAAGGTTAGCCAGCGTTCCAACTTGAGACGCGTAGCAGCTGGGAGAAATTCTCGTCCATTCGCAATTTTAGCAGTCTGAGAATGCTTCTGGCCTAGGCGGTGTAGTCATGAACAGGGGCCCTTTGGTATGGGAAAGAAAGCCTGCCAGCCAGGGTTCATGGCATTAGATTTTTGAAGGTGTTTGGGCCTCGGGAGCAGCCAGGGTTCCAACTTGAGGTGCATAGCTGCTGGGAGAAAGTTATCGCTATTCCAAATTTTACCAGTCTGACAACGCTCATAGGTATGGCAGCGTTGACATGAACAGCAGCCATTTCACATGGGAAGGGAAGCCCACCAGTCAAGATTGCTGGTGTCAGCTTGTGGCAGGCATTTGGGCCTTCAAGGGGAGCCAGGGTTCCAACATGGGACGTGTAGCAGCTGGAAGAAATCAACTGTTCACAATTTAGGCAGTCTGAGAACACTTCTGTCCTAGGGGGTGTGGCCAAGAATGGAGGCCCTTTTGTATTGGAAAGGAATCTGGCCATAAAGGGTTCCTGGTGTCAGTTTGTGGCCAGCGTTCAAGCCTTTGAGGGCAGCCAGCGTTCCAACCTGAGGCATCTAGCAGCTGGGAGAAATCCTCCATCGTTCACAACTTAAGCAGTCTGAGAACGCTTCTGGCCTAGGCGGAGTGGCCACGGAGTCCCCTTAGTATGTGAAAGAAAGCTCGCCTGCTAGGGTTCCTGGTGTCAGTTTGTGGAAGGCATTTGAGCTTTCGAGAGTAGCCAACATTTCATCTAGAGGCGCGTAGGAGCTGAGAGAAATCCTCCACCGTTCACAATTTTAGCAGTCCTGAGAATGCTCTGAGGTTCATGGTGGTGTGGCCATGAATGGAGGCCCTTTGTATGCAAAAGAAAGCTCGCCTGCTAGGGTTCCTGGTTCAGTTTGTGGCTGGAGTTTGAGCTTTCTAGGGCAGCCAAGGTTCCAACTTGAGGCATGTAGCAGCTGGGAGAAATCCCCCACCCTCGAAATTGTAGCGGCCTGAGAACGCTTCTGGCCTAAACAGTGTGGCCTCCAACAGAGGCACCTTTGTATGGGAAAGGAAGCTCACCAGCCAGGGTTCCTGGTGTCAGTTTGAGCCAGCCATTTGAGCCTTCAAGAGCAGCCAGCATTCCATCTTGAGCTGTGTAGCAGCTGGGAGAAATTCTCTGCCGTTCGCAATTTAGGTGGCCAGAGAATGCTCCCGGCTGGGGTCGAGTGGCCATGAACGGAGGCCCTTTTGCATTGGAAAAGAATCTCGCCAGCCAGGATTATTTGTGTCAGTTTGTGGCAGGCATTTGAGCTTTCTAGAGTAGGCTGCGTTCCAACTTAAGGAACGTAGCAGCTGGGAGCAATCCTCCTACGTTCGCAATTTTAGCAGTCCTGAGAACGCTTCTGGCCTTGGCTGTGTGGCCACGAACAGAGGCCCTTTTGCATGGGAATGAAAGCTTGCCAGCCAGGGTTTCTGGTGTCAGTTTTTGAAGGCATGTGGGCCTTCGAGGGCAGTTTGGGTTCCAACTTGAGACGCGGGGCAGCAGGGAGAAATCCTCCGCCATGGCCATTTTAGTGGTCTGAGAACGCTTCTGGCCTAGACAGTGTGGCTACAAACGGGGGCGCTTTTGAATGGGAAAGAAAGCTCACAAGCCAGGGTTCCTGGCTTCAGTGTATAGCAGGCGTTTGAGCTTTCTAGAGAATGCAGCATTCCAGCTTAAGGAATGTAGCAGCTGGGAGATATCCTCCTACGTTCACAATTTTAGCAGTCTGAGAACACTTCTGGCCTAGGCTGTGTGGACATGAACAGAGGCCCTTTTGCATGGGAAAGAAAGCTTGCCAGCCAGGGTTCCTGGTGTCAGTTTTTGAAGGTGTGTGGGCCCTTCAATAGCAGCCCGGGTTCCAACTTGAGGCTTAAAACAGCTGGGAGAAATTCCCTGCCATTAGCAATTTTTGCAGTCTGAGAACATTTCCAGCCGAGGGGGTGTGGCCATGAACGGAGGCCATTTTGTATGGGAAAGAAAGCTTGCCATCCAGGGTTCCAAGTGCCCATTTGTGGCAGGCGTTTTAGCTTTCGAGGGCAGTAAGGGTTCCAACTTGAAGCGCGTAGTAGCTGGGAGAAATCCTCCGCTGTTCTCAATTTTAGCGGTCTGAGATCGCTTCCATCCTAGGCGATGTAGCCACGAACGCAGGCCCTTTTGTATGGGAAAGAAAGCTTGCCATCCAGGGTTCCAGGTGTCAGTTTGTTGAAGGCATTTGGGTCTTCAAGGGCAGCAAGGGTTCCAACCTGAGGCCTGTAGCCGCTGGGAGAAATTCTCTGCTGTTCGCAATTTAAGTGGCTGGAGAACGCTCCTGGCTGGGGCCGAGTGGCCACGAACGGAGGCCATTTTGCATGGGAAAGGAAGCTCTCCAGCCAGGG